>PVHP010010707.1:0-46932 GCA_004024765.1 Zapus hudsonius | reverse complement strand
TTATAGATACTAAATACTATAATTCATTTTCCTTGAGGTGGTAGTCTTATTTTATTTTCAAGAACATTTTGGCCAAATACCAAAGTCTGGAAAAAACATTGTTTATTAGTCTTTTATTCTTGTTTAAAAAATGGCATTATATGAAAACAGTAGTGAATTCAGCTTGCAGCTTAATTGAACAAGCTCTTTTCTTTGTAGAACTACCATTTATCAGGAATGTCTTGTATATATGTATCAGTCAACTTATTGCTAGGACAAAATTCCTAGCAAAAATCAGTTTCAAGAGGAAGGGTTTATTTCAGTTTCTAGTTCCAGGTTACATTCGGTCATTGGTTCATGGCAAAGAAGGCATGGTGGTGGGAGCTGATTTCATTCAGTCCAGCAGAGAGGAAGCATAGAGTGATGAAGTGCTTAGTCACCTCTCCTTTTGTATAGTCCAGGACTTCAGCCCATGGAATGGTGTTCCCCAAAATAAAAGTGTCTTCCCACCTTAATTTACCTAATCAAGGCAATCTCTTAGGGGCGTGCCCAGAGGCTGAGCTAATTTATATAATCCCTTACAGGTGATTCTAGGCCCATTCAGGTTGACAGTCAGTACCTCCCATTTTGTCACATACAATACTAGAAAGGTAAACTTAAGCTATGAGGTTTCATAATATTTATAGTCCTACTGCTTCATAAACAACTTTTTAAAAATATTTTTATTTGCAAGGAGAGAGAGAGAGAGAGAGGAGAGAGAGAGAGGAGAGAGAGAGACAGAGAGAGAGAGAAAGAGAATGGCCAGGGCCTCCAGCCACTGCGAACGAACTCCAGATGCATGTGCTACTTTGTGCATCTGGCTTTACATGAGTACTGAATCAAACTCAGCTTGTTAGGCTTTGCAGGTAAATCTCACCAGCCCTCGAAGACTTTCTTGAACAAAAATACTTGGCATTCGTGTTTTTTCTTTTAGAATTGACAATAAAAAAATCAAGTGACAATACATTTTGTGCTGCTGCCATTATTCATAGTAAGGCACCAGCAGTTTTAGAAGCCCAACTGGTAACAGGGAGAGTAAAGCAAATAGTACTAATTGTTATGGAAATAGTTTTGTTCCCTTAGATATCCTGCAAAGGGCTCTTAGACTGAAAGACCAATGGATGTATTACAGTGTTGTAAGTCTCTTGGCTGCATGAGCAGAGTCGCCCACACTAACATCCTCATGGAGATACTTTTGTATTGTGCCATTTTACTAATTCCTTAGCCCAATTCACCATAATGAACAGGTCACCTTGAGATTAGTCAAAGCTTTAACTTTTTTGGTTACCATGATCCCTGAGTTGGTTCTACTTGCTGACTCACCCAATCCTTTTTTGGAATCTCTCTTCTCTCCTGGTATAAATTCCAGGAAGCTAATCCTCAGATATGTATTAAAACATTCTTTAACTGAGTTTTACCATTTGGTTATTGAGAGTAGTGCCCCTGTTTCTTGGTTGCATGGTCCATACTTAACATGCTTACTGAATTTGGGCTGGGGATATAGTTTATTGGTAGAGCCCATGCTTTACACATATGAGACCTTGGGTTTCATTATCAACAATACCATGAAAAAAATGAATGAATGCGAGAACAAAGGAAAGAAAGGAAGGAAGAAAAAGGGATGGTGAAGGTCAAGCATACTTTTGAAAGTCAAACATCTACAGATGTTACTGGTTGTACCAAATAAAGGGAATTATTTCACTTGGTTTGGTTTTGATTTCAAAATATAAAGTTGATATTGAAGGCAAATTCATAGATTTAGATGTATTTCATGTATGAAGTTGGTCCTGACTTGCAGACTCCAGGCATGATCGTTCCCCTTGCCAATGCTTTGGCTCCCAGTGAGACTGTGCAGCTTCTCTCATCTGTGCAAGCATGTTCCTGACGGGAAGATGCTCTCATTCTGCGCACAGCAATGTGCTTCATTCTAAATAGCAACTGTTTTTAAAATCATCATAATTTATGAATTTGGTAATTAGATATTTTACCAGTTCTGGCATATCTAATTGTATTGTATTGTTTTACTATGAAATTGTGCCCTTGTGAATTATAAAAGGGTTTTTCGGCATGTGTGCATTGATGAAATTGTGAAACACATTCTTTAAGTGCACAATAATGGAGACCAGATGACAAAACGCAAGAAATCTCTTTCTAGTATCCAAACACGACAGCAAATAAGCTTGTTTTGCTCAAAGAGTGGAACATTAATTGGATACAATTTTTATTTGATGCTTGATCTGAAGCTCATATTCGGCTTGGATATATTCTAACCCATTACTCATAGCTTGTTCATACATTGCTTTGTCCTGCCAATGGGTTAATTTTATTCTCCATTCTTAATCCAGATCTCAATAGTAGATGACAGGGCATAAATGTCTGGGATGACAAAATGGAATATGCAATAAAGCATCAATTGCTTGTTCGCCATCACGATTCTTCTTATGTAGTGGAGAAATACTATATTCTCTTCTGAGAGCATGTATTGTGTTTGCACACACCAAATGAGCTAGACAAATGATAGTTTACAAGTAACACGAAGCAAATAAGCTTCCCTATGGTGGGGCATGACTAAATGCTTATCACTTTCCCTGAAAGTCAACCGCCTTTGATCATCATTGGTTTCTGCTGCTAAAAGCTGATTTTCCAGTTTGACCCGATGCATTTAAACGGCCATGCATTGTGCAAAAGCATGTATTAAAGAACATATTTATGTCCACATTTAAAAATTTTTTCTGGGTTTCTTAAAATTTTCCTTATAAGCACATTTTGGCTCTGGTAAACTCCATCCCGGAGAACATATAGCATTTGAAAATTTGGACTCATTAACATTAGCAGGGCCCATTTTTGTGCTATAATTCCTGATTTCTATTGGTCTGTGAATGTCACAGAGCAGAAGTGGTAAAAATGTGTCTCCTGTGCTCATTAGTGAGCACATCCAGGATGAGGGAGTGTGAGGCATTCTGAGAAGTAATCACAACCTTCTAGTTGTCTCTTCTTCTTCACTGTGTTTGTGGGGCATTAGCTTAAAAGCCTTGCATTTAATGGGAACTTTTGCTAATGTAAATATTTGGTACAAGTATTATCTTAGTTCAGTTTTTAGCAAATCCATTGCCCTCATGAAGACTGCAGAGAGAATGTTTGTACTGGTTGCAGAATGTTAAGAATTTGTGGGGTGTGGTTTCTCAGAATCCTGCAATATGTTAATCATGTTGGTGGCCAGGATTTCCTTGAATTTTTAGACTTTGTTCCTTAATACAGGCTTTTCAAATTCCTTAGAATGTATTTAATGTTGCCATTTTTAGGTTCTTAAGAATGACTCAAATGATATATAGATATGTACATATTGTTGTGAAGAATGTTGGCATAACCTTGAAGAAGGAACACAGGGAAAGCTGTTTGGTGACCATATGAAAGGTGGAGTCCCTGCCTGGCCATAAATGTCCCACCCACCAGCTGTTTGGCTCTTGTTAAAAGGGCCTGAGGCTCTGCCAGAGGAACAAAGATGCTCTTCCAGGCGGGCTTATGCTGTGCCATCTGGTTCAGGGCTGTAGCCTCACACCCAAAGGCAGACGTCCTTGTTTTAGAGGGAGTGAGCCACATTCCTCAATGAGTGGATGAAAAATTCCATCCATTCTCATGATATGGGTCTCTGACCCTTTCCACTTTACACAGATCATGGACTAGCAGCTCACTAGGGCAGCATACTGGCAAATAATGTTGTGATCTTGTCTCTACTCTAGCCAATATTATGATCTCAGGGAGTATGTTTAATCTAGGTCTCACTGTCCTCATCTACAAAATGAAGTAATTAGATGGAAGATTCTTTCTGCTGAAACAGTTTGTGATCTCTAGCTGGTATGTTTCACATATCTCACACGAAAGCTGAGTTGCAAGGAAGCAGAAATTACTTGGATGAATGAGGCTTAGCACTGGCATTGATTGGTATTCTGTTTACCAACTTTGAGAAGTCTCCAGGGGCAGTGCAGGGGTATCTTGAGCAATATGTGTGAGCCTGTAAACTATAAAGAGTTCCGACCATGACTTTGTCCTTGCACAGAGCATAAATTGTTTCACAGCTATTTATGGAATGATGAATGAGTGATTCCTGCAGCTTCCTGGTGCAGCTTCCCTTTCTTGAACTTAGGCTGGTCTTTAGCAATTTTCTTAATGTGATAATATGATATGGTAGGATAGGGTATGGTAGGATAGGGTAAGTTTTAAATGTGGAAAGAACGACGTGTTCACTTCTTGAGCTCACGCTGCCTTTTTCATCCTGAGCTGGGCTCTCCAGAGGGTAAGTAAAGGCAGAGAGTAAAAACGAAGACTTTCCTCTGTAATGGAGGGGAAAAAGCATAAGCTACTTGATAAAAGTAGGAACAATGGAAAGTGGGGTTGTAATCAAAGAAGAAATTCTGATTGGAGAATTTAGGGAAGTACTCATTCATGAGATAAAGTGGTACCTGAATTGGTCCTTTAGAAATATAGGTAGTATTAGGAAGACTAGGAGAAAGGTCACTTCAGGCAATGGGGAGAGAATTTTAGGATGGAGGCTGTCATAGGACATGCCTGTAAGAAGGGCATTGAACATGTGGAGAAAAATATGTGGACATAGAAGCCTATAGAAACCTATTGCTATGGTACAGGGGAAAGATGCAGCACAGTGAGTCTAGGTAGTTGATAAAGTGAAGATATAGAAAACAGGATGAATAGAGTTTGTGGATGGAGTTCAGGTGGGAGTAACAGAGAGGGGGGTAGAGATAAATTGTAGATTTTTAGTTCACAGAATTAGAAAAATACTGCCATATTCCAAAGAACAAGAACCCTTGGCTGTGGACATCTGTGTTGAGATGGTAGGTTAGAGCTCAGTGATGTCTTGGTAGATGTACATTTGACAGCCATACACTTTGATATGGAGCTTGATGACATGTATAGATGAGCTGATAGAGAGAAAGAAATAGAGCTGAAAATACCAAATACACGGTGTACGTGGGAAGATTTACACCTAAAATCTTTGCAGATGTTATGGATCCACATCAGAGAATGAGAATTTGACATAAGTTATTGAGAAGAAATCTTAAAAGGTCGATGATTCATTGATGAGTGTTTATTATATTTTGGATGTAAAATTCTCATCCCCTCCAAGCTTATCATTAATGTGATTAAATATTTTGTCCCCAACTAATTGTGCTCTTTTGGAAGGATGTGGAATCTTTGGGACTTTGACACAGAGAGCAGAACTGGGCTGCTGAGGGCAGGCCTTGAAGGTGACAGCCACTTCCTAGGCTAGTCCAAACTCTGTTTCCTGCCTGCTGTGATGTAATAAGACACCTTAAGCTCCCCTAGCTCCTGCTGCCATTGTGAACTGATATTCACTGAAACCATGAACCAAAATAAATCCTTCCTTCCTTCATTACTTTTGTCAGATATTTTATCAAAATAACAAGAAAGAAGCACCAGGGTCTGTCTTCATAAATGCAAGGACCACGTTTTCTTTCTCATTACAACCCCAACAAGTTCAGAGTCAATGCATGTAAGCCACCCAATAAATCTTAGTGACAAACACTCAAATACTTGTTCTTTTACCTCTAATTTTTTCCCTGATTCTAATTATTGTCTTTAAATATTTGGTTTATAAATAACTATGTCCCTTGGAGAAACCTCTCTTCTGAGCTCCATTTCCATATTTTTAGCTGCCTGGTAAGCATCTTTGCATGTATCACTTGAAGGTTTCTCAAGTGAAATACTTTTTCCACCTTCATGTTCCTTCACCTGTTTTCATCTTTGCTATAGATAGGTTTTTCAATGGCTTCTCATTTAGTCAAGTGTGCATGTGTGTGTGAATTCATGTCCTCCTCAAATGGTCAATTGTAAAACGTGCAATGCATTCCTGGAATCCTCATTTCCACTGCACCTTATGATGTGTTCTTTTCATGTATTTACACTAAATAAGAGTTTTGTTTAACTTAGGATATTGTTAACAAGTCATAGGAAATTTTGGACTCTGCTTTTAGCACGTGAAACATGTTTTCAGAGATAAGTAAAATGTATGCATAATAAGGTATGTGTAAAGAGATTTGAAGCCTACAAGTGGTGATGTGATTGATGTTCAACCTTCATGTCTGTTGTGAAGGAGGTCTAAATTCATGAAAAGCCACCTTTCGAGTCTGAGTCTTATGTATGGAGGCAATGTAATCAATTCCAGCCTGAAAGAATGGAATAAATGGAGTCGAGAGTGAAATTTATTTGAATTCTATGTATTTTAAGGCACAAAGTTTGTAAATAATATGCTGTAATGTTCATAGTAGGACCAAATGTGATCATTCTTTATTACTCTTTAGCTACCCTAA
Source organism: Zapus hudsonius (assembly GCA_004024765.1). Lineage (NCBI taxonomy): Eukaryota > Metazoa > Chordata > Mammalia > Rodentia > Dipodidae > Zapus > Zapus hudsonius. The sequence goes on along the minus strand of PVHP010010707.1, from coordinate 40,567 downwards.
TATCTTGATGTTTATTTCCTAGATAATTGGCATCAATAATTGTTTTGAGAAAAATAAAATTAAACTACTTTTATTTTGTAAAAGTAAAAAAAAAAACCTACTTTTACTTTGTATAATATTGCTTACCTGTCCAAAAATCAGACAGTCTATTTTTTTCTTCTATGTAACATTTTGAGTATATAGATTACAATAATATTTTTTTGCGTGAATTTAATACATGTTTTCAATACTGAGGTCAACACAGCAAACATGTCCAAAGTAGACCAACTTAGTTGTAGCAAAGAGTGAAGTATAAAAAGCAGAATGTGTTTGATCATTCTTGTCTGAGTGATGTCAGGGCATTAGTGCTGTAAGGAATGATGATGGTACGTCTATACTGTCTATTAGTTTTCAACTTTTGGAATCAAATTATAGGAAAAAATACTTATCATTACAGAAAAGAATTTATATGTTTTCAACTTGGATCATAACAAATGTAAAGGTGAGGCTGACAGCAACGGGAAGTGAAGGGGCCAGAGGAGATTACTGGGGCTGTGTGGAATGTGCTCTTTCGTTCTGAGGACTAAGAGATTCTATCTATGGATGAAAGAATAAGCATCTGAAGTTTAACTTATTTGTTACAGAGCAAAGTGACCACTGAACAAAAGAGAAATATTTGAGTGACTATTAGGATAAAGAAAGATGAAAAAGCTGCAGAAGACTAAGTATTGCCATCAGTGACTTAACTTAGTCATAGTCAAAGGTGACTTCTGAAATTAATATGTTGAGACAATCATTTCTTAATTAGACAGGTTATGGTAACTTTCAGAAAAATTTAATCCTCTGGAAGAATTGCCTCTATGTCATAGAATAGGGCCACCTTTCTCTGTCATTTATTTTGTTAAAATCAAAGTAATGCTTACAGATGGCTTGAAACAGGATTATCCCATGTTTTAGAAAGTGTTCTATACAAATGTTTTAGCCTTTGAAAATCATGCAGTCTCTGTCTCAGCTACTTTGTTACAGTAGTGAGAAAATAGCCACACTCAAGACTGGAGAATGAGCTTGTCTGTGTTGCACTGTAAAGTAGTCACCCAAACCGTCCCTCCTATACCACACCCAGGAAGCCTTCCCTCTGAGCACTGTAGTTGTCTCTAATTTTCTATCTCAATAATTCAAAAAGCTTGTGCTCCAAGGATAGCAATGTACTTTTATTTCTAAATATAAATTTGATATGTTTTGATTCATGAATTGTATACATTATCTGCGTACAGCCCATTAAAGTGGTTTGAAAATATTGACATTATTAGAACTTTTTCACCACTCTCCCCTTGTCCTGTGCCCTCTCCCCCCCCCCCACAGTTGGGACATTTCTTTAAATCTGCATTCAGTGCTTCTCCTATTGTGACCATGCAGATATCATCCATTCTTATGCCAGGATCTATGATTGTTTCTTGTCTTGTGCAAGCTTTTGATTTCCCTGGAGTCAATGCCATTTATTTGCTTAGTTTTCTTTGAATCTCATGCTTTCTTTCCACTCCTAATATATATAAAATGGTTGCTGCTAAAATTTTCCACGGAGTTAAAGCCATCAAAAACCTATTGATTTGGATTTCATCCTGTTAACATCACTCTTGGGAGCTCTTCATTGCCCAGATGTGATCAGAAGTGGTTGTGCTCTGCATGGTGAGCAATATCAATTGCTGTCACTATTTGACAAATTCCTTTGAACTCCTCTGCCACAGGTCCTCTGATTCCGGAGTCCCACATTAGTAGACCACATCTAATCACCTGTGCGGAGTGTGTGTGGACTACAAGGCTCATGTGTAGCTTTCTTGTGTTGGGTGACAGAGGAACATGGTTGGTCTATATAATTCTCTATGTTGCATATTTAAAAAGACCTGCATACTGAACTCTATATAGGTGTGTGTGTGTGTGTGTGTGTGTGTGTGTGTGTGTGTGTGTTTGTGTATGTGTATGTGTGTGTCTGTGCCCTTCTTTGTGCCTGATATCTTGGAGTCTGGACTTCGCTCTGAGTCATTTTCTCCATGGATTCTATGTCTTTCCTCTTGATAGGTGAAATTGGTGGGGGGGGGGGGACTAACTAGAAATTTCATCATTCCTTGAAGAAATTTTCAGGTAACTTTAATTTATCATTTTCAACCATTCTGTTTACATTTCATGAAACCTGGTACCTGCGGACCATGTAGACATGGACTGGCTGATTTTCTGGGCTAGTTATCCCTGCCTATAGGCACTCAGCCTTGGCCTTCCTTCTACAGTTCATTCTTTTATTATTACTTTTATCTTGGGTGTTGCTTCTCAGGCAACATCTCCCTTCCATTTTAATGTTATTTTGGGGGCTTAAAAATTATATGAGGACTGGAGAGATGGCTTAGCAGTAAAGGCTTTGGCCTGCAAAGCACAAGGACCAGATTTCGATTCCCCAGTACCCATGTAAAGCAAGATACACAAGGTGATGCTTGTATCTGGAGGTTGTTTGCAGTGGCTGGAGGCCTTGGCTCTGCTTCCTTTTCTCTCTCTCCCTCTCTCTCTCTCTCTCTCTCTCTCTCTCTCAAGTAAATAAATACAATATTTTGAGTTTTTCTTGTTTTTCTAAATCAAAATTTAAAATTTTATTCAAATATTGACATAATCCTTTCCCATTACCTTCCTGTGTCGCCCTCCCCTGATGCCCCTCTTCTTTCCTATTATTTTCTCTCCTATCCTGATGTCTCTTCCCCTCTCTTGCATCATTCCTAAGAATCTGTTAATGGATCCGATATTATGAAGGTAACAGTAGCGACTATGAGATCGTGAATACAATGACCACTTTCATTACTTCTTTATTCATTCTTTTTTCTGTTATATTGTGCTTTTGATATTTACAGCTTTCATGAATATATGTTGTACTTCCATCCCCACACCACAAGGGTTGATTTCCAGAGAAGCAGTCTCTTCATAACTATAACATGGATGAGCATTAACCAATATTATTAATTAAAATACTTCTAAATCAATAATTTCCAAAACAATAAGGATTGAATTAAATCTCTTATTTAGGGTAAGAAACAAACCTATAATCATCATAGCTTTTGTTTCTAATTTATGTATATGAACAGATTGATATAACATGTGTAATTGTATTCAACCAACATTGTGATATGATGCCAAGAAAAGGTTTTCTTCAACATTTTCTACCTCTTTTTGTCAATTTCTTAGTAATGTGAGCTTTGAGTGCTCTTGTGTTTGTGGGTGCTCTTGCTGGAGCCCAATCAACAGGCATTTGTATGTGGGACTTTACTTCTATTTTCGGTCATTTAATAGTACAGTGATAGCAACCCTGTGGCCTATCCAGTACTCTCACCCAATAATATTCCATTTTCCTTTGTCTTTGTCTAATTTCTGTCTGCTAAGAATATTGGACAATAAGGGCTGAAGGCCAATTCTACTTTGGCTTCTAGAAATATATGTAGTAGAGGACCAGATGGCTTCATTCATTTCTCTAGAGCAAACACATACATTTACAAAATTTAGAATCCAAAATCATTGCAATGAAAAGTTGCTGTGAAAATTTTAAATGTTAACTCCAAATCCTGTATTTACTTTATTGCACATGACAAGCAAACTATCTGTTATTGCATTAATATGCTACTTTGATTTATAGGCACATTTGGCCTCTTGGGTAAAATTTTGACTCATTAAAAATCTGCATTGGAGACAGGGAAGGTGGCTTAATGGTTTCAGCACTTGTCTGCAAAGCCTAACAACCTGAGTTCAGTTCTTCAGAGCCCACCTAAGCCAGATGCACAAAGAGGCACATGCATCTGGAGTTTGTTTGCAGTGGCTGGAGGCCCTGATGCACCCATTCTCTCTGTCTGTTTCTCTTCTGTCTCTTTCTGCTTGTAAATAAATAAAAAAAATAAATAAGAAAAACCTGTATTGGATCTTTTTCCTCTTTCCTCATGTCTTGCTGACTTTTTCCTAAGGCCTAGAGACACTCTTCCTCCTCTTCATCCTTCATCCAAAATGCTCAGTTTTTAGGAATTAGTCAGGGTCCTAATAATGATCACTGTTAATTGTACGTGAATTTTAAGGAGAGGGCTATGATAGATACTGGGGCTACAACACTATGTAAGCCATAAATTACTTTGTATTTTGGGAATTTAAAAGTGTGTTTCCAAGAACAAAACTGTATAAATATACATGCCTCATACATGCATATAAGTGTGTAGTGAACTTCATCAAGTGAGGCTTGAATATATAGAATATATTCAAATTTTATATGAGTGGCAGAGCTTAGATTTCAACCCAGGATTACTGACTTTAAAGTTTGTACTTTTATTACATTGTACTGATTAGTCTTATTATGTGGGACATGGCAAGTGAAACAAATGTGCCTTGTTTGGAAGGCACCTTGGAGATGTCCCTAATATACAGGTCTGTTCAGTATTGCTTGAAGTACTTTTAACATGGTCATTGAATTTACTTATTATGATTTAATTGTTGCTTTTCTCTTTCATTGACATTTAAGCTTCCTTTCTTCCAGAAGCTTGGCTTTTCTACCTCTTTTTCATTCATAGATGCTGTCGGATCTCAGCACACACTGCGGTGATGGCAGCCCCTGGGGTCCAACATGCTTCTACTTCTCCAACACTGCCTGTGCCTGTATTCAGAGATCTAGGTCATGTGACTGAAACATTCAGTAACTGTAATGAGAAGGCTTTCTATGACAGCATGAGTCTCCCTGCTACCTCATTACTTCTGTTTATTTTTCCTTGCCCATATTCCTGGATAAGTACTCAGTGAATACCAGACATAGGTTTAGGTGCTGGGGATAAGGAATTTGGAGAAGGTTTCTGAATTATGACGGTTATGTCCTAGTTTGGGGAAAGCGAACAATGAAAATTACCAATGAGCAGAAGAAGGCTAAGTCATGAGACTTCTTGTTAGGGTGCCAACAGGGAGGCAGTGTTCGATTGGAGGTTAGGAATGTTGTCTCTGAGCGGGGGATGCTTGAGCTCAGCTCTTCCTACTTCCTTTCCTGAGCTTGCTGTGTTTCCCCTTAGTTACCTCTGATTCATTTGTAGCATTCTGGAGGAACCACACTGTTGCCAGAGAAACAAGCTAACAGTAGCCAGCAGTATTATCCCAGTACTTTTGAACATCAGAGACAATCCCTCACTATTCCAATTGCTACTACACTGAATAGTCTTATAAACAGTGAACAGGGAAGAAAGTTGATGAGCCATTTGTTTATCTTAGACTTAACCTACTGTATAAGCATTTATACGAGTTCCTCCTCTGTTATCAATCAAAATTCTAGAGTCCATGTTTTAATGTCTTTGTTGATTAGCCTTAAAAACGGCATTCAAGTGAAAAGCTATGTCTATTTCCTATAGAGTGGTTTAGACCTTCACATTCATTACTGTGTACAAAGACCCACACAATGGGGAGGCAGTGGTGTTTGAAGGCATTGGATGTCAATACTATAGCAGAAACTCTGAATTTATTAATTGGCTACCTTAAGTAAAACATGAGTTATATGAATTTAAAGTCTCAAATTTTTTAAAGTTGATTTTGGGGAATACTCTAGGATTATAATATTCACATTTTATAATAATATAATTTATAATTATATAATCACATATTATTATAAAAATTAATAGGCTGCCCTTCTCATTAGGGAGTGAGCTGCTTTCCTGCCCTGGATATAGTCTTTGGATTCTTTTGGACCACACAAGCTTCTACAACCTGTGTGTAGAGGTCTTTAAATTATAAAGTTTCATTGGAAACAATGGAAAACTTGGTTTTTAAAAAACCTGCTGTTTTCTGTAAGTTATTTTGAATCAGTGTATTTCAATATTAAATTAGTAATGGTAAAGTGTATTAAATTCTTTCCTACTGGGACTATGTAAAAAAATAGATGCATTAATTAAATACATTAGAAATTTTGGTTAATTTAAAACTTTCAATGTTTGATTTTCCTGATATAACTTCTATTATAAGATGACATTATAGTTAATCCTAAAGACTTATGTAAAACTTATACTTTTATGAACTTAAGCATTTAACATATTCTTAGATCTATAGGTAAAGGAAATTTTTGTATTAAAAGACACAATGTGCTATGATGATATAGGTAATAGATTTAAAAATAATTTAAAAACTGTTCTTTATAAAAGTTCTACCTAGATTTTTTTCTTTGTTGAATAAATTTAGGTTAATCACAGGATAAACAAATGAACCTTTTAAGCCTCAGTAGAAGACTTATGAGATCATGACCACAAAGATGAATAAAATTGACAGGGAGTGATTAATATACTTTTCAATACTTACCAAATATATGAACTAGGAAGTGAAGTATATATCTTGATGTGTATTTTCCTTTTTTTACTTTCTAAAGGAATAAACAAAAGTACCAAAACAGACTATGAGATATAGTAGAAAGAGTTCCCTGAAACTGTTGGGACTATAATGTTGACATTTTTTTTTTGTTTAGAATTATGGATCACAAGGAAACAACCACCTCCACTTTGACTTTGTGCTTCTATTTCTAGACCTCTCTATGGAAGCAAAGGTGCCTTCGGTGGTCTGAGCACTGGTTAGTAATTGCCATTACTAATTACCAGGTTTTGAATTTAATAATATACTGGCCAAGGCTATAGCCCCCCCCCCTAGTTTTAGAGTTTAAAAAATCCCTATTTCAAAGTTAATCTAATCAATAAACTCCTCAGTGATTTTTTTTCTACCAGAATGACCATTTTATATTAGAAATGAAAGAGCATTTCTTAAATTTGCTTATATATTAATGATGTTTATAATCTAATAGCAACATACCCGCTTGAATAACTGATAGATCAGGAGCTTGAAAATATGCTGTACATGCAGACTTTCTGGTTGAAGATTCTCTGTAAGTCTGGGATCATAGTGAGTGACTGAATCCATTATTCTTACATAGCAGAGATTTCTTCTTTCAAGAACTTTCTCTAGCTGTGGACTTACAGCCTTAAAAGATCTCTGAGGTTTTAGGTGGGATAGGCCTGAGATTGGAAGAGATCATCAGGGTCACACAGTCCCATTTGTCACCATTGTTTATGGGCATATAGCCTATGCTTGCCCTTCCACAGGAGGGGAGGCTTTCAGTCCCTTATACAGCTCAGTCCAAATGCTGAGCTTCTGTCTGTCTTTCCATTTTCTGTGCTGTAACTGGAGTTATTTTGAACTAGCCGAATTTTTCTTCATTTTGGATGTCTTTTAATTTGATGGGAGGTCTTACATGGTGTGGTAGTTTTGAGTAAATGTCCCCCAATAGAATTTATTATAATTGTGTTTATTAAATTGTTAATTGTCTCCAGGCTTCTGGCTGGAGGAAGTATCACTTTGGCCTGATCTCCTGGGGTCATGACACCCTTTCAAAATTGGATGCAAAATATTAGAGATAGATATGCAAAAGAAAAGCCAGAACCCCAGTCTGGCAGTTCTGCATTTTTGTAAATTACAGTGTTATAGTGTGCTTGCTTGCTTCTGGAGGTGCTGTTTCTATCTCTGCTTGCTTCTGTGAAAGGGAGCCAGCCTTTTCCCTTAACTTCCCCTGGGTCTGTTACTTCAATAAATACTTTCCTCCCCAAAATTGTGCCTGGTTTAGAGATTCATCCCAGCGACGTGTGACTGACTTCAACACATGGCATTTGATTTTCATGAATTTATCCATGAAAGATCAGCCTAAGAAACACAGTGGGTATGACTGTAAAGAGCATAGTTTAGTTTGTATAAGAACAGAGTGTAAGCTGGGCATGGTGCTGCATGCCTTTAATCCCTTCTCTTGGCAGGCAGAGGTTGGAGGATCACAGTGAGTTTGAGGCCAGCCTGTGACTACTTAGAGACTTCCAGGTAAACCTAGACTAGAGTGAGACCCTACTTTGAAAAACAAAAAAAAACAAAACAAAAAAAAAAAAACCAGACTGTGTGAATGTGTGTTCCAATTAATCACTTAATCACTATACTTTTGCTTCGGTGCTTGTGGTTAGTGGGTCTATCTCTGTGAGATGTTCAAGGTAAAACAAAAAATTTTAGAGACTATGTTCTTCAAAATAATCTAGAACGCTTATCTGGTATGTACCAAGAAGACAATGTGTAATAGACTCAATTCCTTGATTAATAAAAAGTGATATTAGTTTTATTAAGGGGAATTATTGTTAATTTTTACATGGCTTCTCCTTCAAGAGCGTTCAGGGATAATTGTACTAAGCACTTGTTGCTGTACCTGTAAGTATTCGATGCCTTGTTAACTGCAGTTCTACCATCTTTGAAATAGCAAAGTTTTCCTTTGTGTCCTTCAACTTTGATGAGCTGTGTTCAGCTTGTCTGTCACAAGACTTTTTTCAGAACACGTCCTGTATGATTAGTGTCATGTGAGTGCTCTCTAGTTTGTATGATCATCTCTCACAATGTGACAACATGCTATAAGTGTCAGTGTATAATGAGATTTTTGCTTGCTCTATTCTGCATGTAGGGCTAATGCTATCATATCCTGAGATTGTGGAAGTGATAATTTTAACAGACTCATCCAACAGTTAGCACATTGGGTTCTGAAGGAAGTCAAGCCACCCCTTCAAGTCCTAGAAATTTGGAATGATTGGTGGTCATTTAGTCCCATTTTTTGTTGGTGGATAACCTAGGGTTTCCATCTTCAAGAACTTGTAGTTTTCTTTGTTTTAAGGTTTTTCGTTTACATCTAAAGAGCCCAGGAAACTAGATTGTGATTCTGAGGAGCTGTGTGGTCTTCATTTGTTTGCAGGTGTAATGTACAAAGGGGAGCATTAGGTATTTAAGTTTGAATAAGGAAAATATATTTTGGAAGCAAAGGTACATTACTTAAATTTGTAGGTAAACATCTTTGGAGTAGAGCACACATTCAGGAACACGCAGAAGTAAGCACAGATATCCCATAGATCACCGAGTAGAACATGACTCCAGAAACTCCTTTGCTTCCGTTCCCACTCATTGCCCTCCCTTCACAAGAAGTGGTCTTTTTCTGCCTTCTGCAGTGTGAATCAGATATTAATTGGATATACTTGCAGGATGTTATCTTGTGAAATTCACCCACACTTTTGGAAGAGCTTGCAGTTTTCATTCTCAATGATGTGTAGGAGCCAATTTCATGAACATGCTACCATTTGCCCATTTTACTAGTGAAGAATATTTGGTTTGTGTCTATATTTTTAGATTTTAGGAATAATTTTACTATGAAGATTCATGCATACATCTATTGGTAACTCTATAGGCTTCTTTTGCTTAAAGATAGGGGTATAATTGCTGAGTCATGTGGGAAATTTATATTCAACTTTATGGAGTATTTATATTATCATACTATCAGTTTTCTAGAGTAACAGCACACATGCACACATCCACCAATGTGCTATGATTCCATTGCTTAGTTTCTTCTTACTCTTGGCCTTAACCCTAGCCTTGCCTAATTTGAGCAAGATTAACAACTTTGCAGTGCTTAGCATTTTAGTATATGACAGTCTTATTTAACTGCCCTAACATTTCTTTTTTTTTTTATTTTCCATAATGAGTTACATTGTTTAGTGGGCCAACAATGAGTTGTTATCCCCAATTCCTCATTGCCCCCCTCCCCATCCCCAGTCAGCTGATATCCTCCTCCATGGGCCTTCTGGATCGGTCTTTGTGGTAGGGGACCATGGATAGCCTAGTATTCAGCTGGGTTCTTTCTTTTTTTTTAATTTTTATTTATTCATTTTCAAGGAGGAAGGGAGAGGAGAGGAGAGAGAGAGAGAGAGAGAGAGAGAGAGAGAGAGAGAGAGAGAGAGAGAGAGAGAGAGAGAGAGAGAGAGAGGCACCAGGGCCACCACCTTGTGGGTCTGGCTTATGTGGATCCTGGGGAACTGAACTAGGGGCCTTAGGCACTGGAGGCAAGTGCCTTAACCACTGAGCAATCTCTCCAGCCCCTTAACATTTCTTTACCAGAGGAGCTTTGTGCCTCTATTCTGTTAGACTTGTTTTAAATATTGAATTTTTGATTTGGTTATAAAATGTTGTCATTGAAGTTATTTCTTTTACTAATTTTCTACATTATGTCCCATTTGATTATGATATAGTATATATAGTATATATATATATATAGTATATATATATATATATATGTATATATATAGTATATATATATATCAGTGAAGTTGGTTTTAAAAGCTTTATGATTTTTAATATTTATCTAGGAGAGAGAGACATTGGTATAATTTTTTTCTTTTCTGTATTACCTATTTAGGTTGTTAATCTCATAGATAGGCCATTATTATTAAAGGATATGGGAGAATGTTTCTGTTTTCCTAACATTTCTAGAAACATTTGTTTAAAGACTGGCATTGTTTAATCCTTAGGGAGATTTACAAGTGAAATCACCTGAGTTTAAAAGTTTCTTATTGGGAATGTTTTTAGGTAGTAGAATCAATTTTTTAAATTGTTTTTGTTAGTAATATTTTATATTTTTGTTTTCTATGTTGATAAATTATGATTTTCAAAGAGTTTGTCAATTTTATATGTATTGCAAAATCTCTTCAGTTCTTTTGCTAGCTCTTTTTTCTGTCTAATATATGCATTAAAGTTTGCCAGTGACCTTTTTAGCATGGCTTTAACTGCCTAATACACATTTCCCTTTTATTTTAATTTTTTAAATATTTAGAGAGAAAAAGAGAAAATGAGAGAAAGAGAAAGAGAATGGGCACACTAGGGCCTCCTGCCACTGAAAACAAACTCCAGACACATGTGCCACTTTGTGAGTCTGGCTGTATATGGATTCTCAGAAATGGAACCTGGGCTTTTGGAATTTGCTATCAAGTGTCTTTAACCATGGAGCCATCTCTCCAGCCAAATTTCTCTTATTTTAATTGTTAAAACATTTCTCTTTTTTTTGTTCCTTGCATGACCCAGAAGTTTATTTCCCAATCTTCAAACAATTGGACATTTTCTACATATATTTCCATAGCTGATTCTATTGTAATCAATAGATTTTGAGGTACTCTAGACCTTTGAAATTAGGTGAACTTTGTCCAGGTTTCCACAGCACCTATTAAAACATATCTTCTAACCATTTTGATTTCACTGTATGTACAAGTATGCATTTTTGTATGCTTCTATGTATAAAATACAAAAAAATTGGGTTGAATTTGTTAATTTTATTGTTTCAATGATTTCCTTCATGATTTTTGCTGGTTACCTATCACAGATCTCCAATTTCATTGTGTGTTGTTAAGGTCTGTCTGTCAGTATGTACATTGCAGTTATGCTGTTGGGTCTGTACAGATTTAAGATTCTTTCCTTTGTGTTGCATTGATGCATCGATTCTATATCATAATGAAATCCTTCCCCCACTTTATATTTAGTAACACTTCTTCATTTAAAGTCTCCTTTATCTGATATAGGATGGGCCTGACCTTCTTTCTTTTGTTAGGTGCATAGATTTTTCAAGTTGGAATACGGATGTATTCACTGAACCTCATTTTATCTCTCCTTGCAGATTGATAATATTGCTGTTGCATCACCAGATATTACTTTTAACCCATCATGAAAACCCTTGTGTGCCTTACAGTTCTGAATTCTTTGGAAACACAGCTGATTAAAATTGTTCCAGCCCACTTTCCTCTGTTGGGCTTTTCTTCTGAAGTATGTACTTGGATGGTCTATTTTGGGAAGATCAGAGCATATTTTGAAGCCAGTTAGGACTGGCTTTGTATTCATTGCTGCCTTTTTTGGCTTGAGTTTTTCCTTCCAGGTATTAGTGTTTCCATGCTAGGCTTTACTTGGGATCTTTTCCTGAACCTTTCATGGGTTCTCAGGCAAGTTACTTAGAGACTTCTATTGTCTGCCTACCCTGGTCATCAGACATGCACTACCTACTATTTTTCCTCTAACTTCCATTCTACCATTTTTTTTAAAATGTGATATGCTTCATGAATTTGTGTGTCATCCTTGTACAGGGGCCATGCTAATCTCTGTATCATTCGAATTTTAGTATATGTGCTGCAGAAGCAAGCACCAGTCTACCATTTTTGATTACTGTTATATGCCACCATAATTAAATGAGGACCTTCTGTCATTAGACTCCCTGTGTCCTCAATTTGGAACCTCTGCTGGTTGTCTTTACTCTTCTTTTATGTCTACGTGTTTGGAACTTCTGATACCTCTAAGAATTTCCACCGCAAATTGTTTTTACCCTTCTTGTGCCTCTTAGTATTCACTTAGAAACCTCCAAGGTGCCCCTTTCTTTTGGTTATTGCCATCATCTTATATAGTATTATAGTATCTGGCTCTTCAGTCTACTTCTCTAGGTGCTGAAGATGGAAATTATTGTTCTTTGATATTAGAATATAATTCCTTAAAGCTTAAGTCAAATTTTATGTCATCTGCTCAGAGTGAAGGTTCTTTGTTGCCAATGCCTATTTGAAACACTTCTACATTTACTCATTAAAGACTCCCTGGTGCTATATTCTTCCTTTAATGCATATCTTTATTTTAGTTTCCGTCTCAGTTCATCTATGGATATTATTTTTTAATTTTCAGTAGTAATTAAATGAACTTTGTATTATTTTAAAAAAACTGGAAAGATGCTATTAGATATGGAGGAAGCACAATGTAAAGTGTGTTATTTTTCTGTATTTCAATGATCCCTGGAGTACAGATAATATAACATTGGAAGGCAAACTGAGTCCCTGCATAGAGATAACCTTGAAATAACATGTATTACAGATGTATGTGTGAGATAAAGGTAACCTGTTAAGGCTCCCAAGGGATTAATTGTGAGAACCAAGACACATGTGTGAACATCTTTTCATATCTGATCAGTTTTATTTCTGGTGGTAATAAAGTCAAGTAAGTGAAATGCAAAATGTTGAGTGAAGCATAATGGTTGATATTTTTCCATGCATAAAATGTCAGGGTAAATTTATGGTTTTACAAAAGCTGTTGGTTGCTAATATTGAATGCATATTTTTAAAATGATCTATGGCATCATAGTAAATACCAGCAGGACAGAATCACAGTTGGTACACACTTGTTTATTGATTTTTGCATCTTGAATATATAAAGTCTTAAGCCTGGGACTGCTTTTCTATGAGTTATCTGTTTGTGATCAGGGTTAGATATGTGACCATCATGAACCTACCCTTTTATTCTTTAGTGTCTGTATAAAATTGCAGAATCAATGTGGAGTAGGGAGCTAAAATTGCATCTTTTCACTAAAATTACAATGTAACAATGGGTCACTTTTAGGTCAAATATGATTTAAAATTTATCAAGTATGCTTTTTGTACATGGTTTAGCTGTATTTTTAAAAATCAATTAGAGGAAAGTGTCTTATTTCCAAGAATGCCTCAGATCCCACAAGTGTTTCTGAGGAAGAAATGTTCTATGATTTCATAATCTCCTCTTAGTGACTCTGTTGGTCACTTTGGATGATTAGATTCCCGACTTACTTCATGGTTTCTTGGGTTTTCCTCTTTTAAACCAGGACTTCATTGTTTGCTGTTCTCCTGTTTCTGTCTTTAGATAGGAAGTGAGCTGGGCTCTAGTTTACACCGCAGTTGCTAGGACTACTTGTTTACCTCCATTTTAAGTGACAATATCTGCTTTTATAAGCACCATAAGAAAAAGAAAGTCTACCAATAGATATCTGCTTTTTAATACCAGTATTTAAAGAAAATTTGTTAGACTATGTCATTTTTATGAATATGTTTGAAATAAACAAGCTTTAGCCATAGAACTTTAATATAATAACAACCAACTCAGTTCAGGTTTATAGAAACTAATTTGTATTCCTTTCATAAGCATCTATTTTTATGGTGATAACAATATTCCAGGTTTCAACTAGACATTATAGGCAGATCTGGAAAAGCAAGTTTCTTGTGCTGCGACCCTATCAAAAGCAATTGATTCTTCACCATTTCTGGGAAGCAAGCAGAAGTACTTCATTTCATCATGTTTTGCCATCCTTAGATTCCTCCCTGGTTGGAATCCTGCTTACTGCATTAAGCTCATCTTTCCTCGCACAAGTGCCTTGAGTTGCTAATACCTTCACTTTCAGTGTCTGGGTTAACAACAGTTGGAAATTCCTTAAATCATGAAACCAGTTCAGAGAACTCCATGTTCGGCTCTGAATGCAGTTCCCTAGCGGCTTCTGCAAAGAGAGCCAGACCTAGAGATCTTTGCAAACCGAAGACCTGCACTGACCATGGATAGGTGAAAAAGAGAAGATCTTGGTGCTTCACTGTTCCATTAAGATATTCTCAACTGATAGCAGCTACTCACCTGAACTAGCCACTCTTCAGGAAGTGCTCTCAAGATCATTCTTCTCTAGCATATTCTGGGCATCACCTAAACTGAAATATGCTTTCAAGTTGGGGAGATACTGTAGTTTTGAATTGTAATATATCTTTCAAAGAATTAAATGGGCATTCTTTGAGTTAAACAGAGTTAAAGTGCCAAATATTTATTAAAAATAGAAGACATTGTTTAATTGTTTAAAATATTTTACTGCCAGAGCATATTTTAGTAAGTCAAATTATATTTTTTACATGAATCTTATTATTATTACTATTATTTTTTTGCAAAAGGTAGAGTCACCAAACTTATTTTTTCTGCCACAGGATCCAGGATACTGGGTGAAGATTCATCACTTAGAATACACGGATGGAGGAATCCTGGATCCAGATGACGTCTTGGCAGATGTTGTTGAAGACAAAGATAAGGTAGACAGCTCTATGGTGGTTCTTCTTGGTTTCCTCTTCTGTGTTACATATTTTCAAGAGATTGAAACCCTTAACAAACTCATGTGTCAATTATTATTAAAAGATACCATCTGTTCAGGTGAAACCTGAACAGCTCATAAATCAAAGTTCTTCATCAGTTGTTTGGATAAAGTTTGTCAATGTTGGGGAACTTGTATGCTGTGGCCTAATTAGCAGATATATTTTTCCCCAAGAGTTCTCACTACATCTCAGTAAATTAGCGTCAGCCTCTCTGGCTGTTGGAGTTCTGATGGTTGCTGATGCCTCTGGAGTTTATTCCTGGCACTTACTAAACATTCAATGTAATGTCTGAGGCTTGAACATTTTTCGTGTTTCACAGTACAGAATACAGTGGGAGGAATGTCTCATGAAGAACGATGATTAACATTTTTACAAAGAGATGACAAACTATAGTGGGTGATAGTCTTCTTTTCATTGTTATTCTTAAAAAAAGAGAGTAATGGGCTATGGAATGGCTCAAATGGTAGGCACACTTGCTATGTAAGCAAGAGAAGGCATGATTTTCTGAGTTCAATTTCTCTGCCATCCAACCTTCTTCACTCCAAACCCATGTAAACAGCTGGGCTGTGTAGCCACACGTGGCAGTTTGAATGTATTTTCCCCATAACCTCAGGTGATTTTGATTAAGTTTAAACTTCCTGCTTACGTCTCTAGCAGTGTGCTAGTTAGGGCAAGTCACTGGGGGTGGACCTGAATTCCAGCCCAAAGTGTGGACAGCGGTCTGAACTCTTTCCAGATGTATGCTTGCTGCTGCTATTTTGGTGTTTACTGGCTTTCTGGTACTTTCTCTCTGGATCTGTGAAAGGGAGCTGGCTTATTCCGACATTGATGCAACTTCCCCTGGATCTGTAAGATTGATATAAGTCCTTTCCTTCCATAAACTGTGTTTGGTTGTATGACCATCCTAGCATTGTGGAGTTGTTGCTTTACCAGGTATACCTGTAATCCCGTCCTGTGGGGAGTGGATGCCGGAGAATCCCTGGAGCTCATGAAAACAGCAGCTCCAGGAGCAGGGAAGAGACTCCATCTCATGGAAACCCAAGGATGAGACAAGGAACAGGACACCCAGTGTTCTCCTTGGTCTCTGTACATGCACACATCTACACATACACTACACCCCCACACACCACACCACACCCACATACACACACACAAGAAAACCACACTGGGTTAAATATTTCGGAAGGTTGAGCATGTTGTACCACCTACTTGAGAGTACTTACACTGCAATGTACTGGATGCATAGAATTTTTCTGTTGTTACTAATTTGAGAAAGTTGTAAAAGTAAACTTTTCAGTGGTAATACTTTGGACTTTTTATGTTGAGACCCAGTATTTATTACTTTCTTTGTGCTGAGCTCCTTTTTATCAAAGGCTGTGTCCTCTGAAATGCACTTGCTTCCAAAGTTTCCTCTAGTGCCCATCCTTACCACTGCAAGCAGCAAGCAGTGACTCGTTTATAGTTATATTTATAGACTAATTTATAGTACTTGATTTTTCTGCAGTTGCATGTTGTGTGTGTGTGTGTGTGTGTGTGTGTATGTGTGTTTGTGTTAAATTGGCATGGAGCATAAATCAGTGATTTGTTGAACTCAGGTACAATTATGTATTTTTTTAAATTTTCTAATTGTTCAACTATACAATCTTTTTTGTAAACATAATATCCATTAATGCTTTGTATTTTCTACAGGAATGCAAGCTTGGTTTACTTTTCATGGTAGTCAGCTATTTCATTGGGGTTTCTCTCCCTAGACTTTCGGCTCCTGGAAGACAGAAGCAGGACGACTTACCACTTTCCTTCTTATATTCACAGTATTTGAGATAGTAGTTTACACAAACAAGATTCCTAAAGGACACTTCCTGAATTAATGAGTCTAAAAGGAAGCTTTGCTCTTTACAGGTGACTCCTAATAGTTTATGCAACTTTTTATTTTATCTAGGAATATTATCTCACTTATTACTCCTATCTGGCCTGGTCCTTGCTATATAGCCCAGTCTGGGATTGAACTCATGGCATTTCTCCTGCCCTAGCCTTTTTTGTACCATTAAAGAATACAGTATGGTTTTTCCCTCATAACTCTGAGAGTGGGTATTCACTTGTTTTTCTGTTTTATTTTCTCATTTTTTCTTTGTGGTATTCTAGATATTTGTTTATTAATGAAGAAGGTGGTCCCCATCTCATATCTCAGTGATGTCTATTGTATTAGTCAGAGTTCTCTAGAGGAAACAAAGTTGATAGAAAGGAGTATAATAAAAGGGAATTTATTGGGGTAGCTTACGACAGTCCAACAATAGCAGTCTGCAGGCCCATGGGTGAAGAAACCAGTAGCTGTTCAGTCCACGTGGCTGGAGGCCTCAGCAGTCCCAATCCAACCCAGAAGGCCTGATGGCTCCCTGGGGAGCATCTGCTCTTCAGTCCACGATGTGAGGCCAAGGAAACTGGGTTCCAATGTCCAGGAAGGGTAGGAGAGCAGGATGTGTGTGCAAGTCACGAACCAGTACCAGCAGCCCGGGGAGGAAAGAAGAGGATTTTCTTCCCCTCAAGCTTCCTTATATTTAGTCCCCTTGGAAGGCCCACCCACTGGGGGGAAGGGCTCACTCTGGAGAAGGGAACTCCTCCCTTCTCCAAAATCCCAAAAGGATTTTGTCAATCCTTCCTACAGGCAAGCTCAGAGACCCACCCAAGATAACTGTGGATTATTACACAGGTCAAGTTGACAATAAACTTAACCATCACAAATCCACCCGTTGTCAAATTGACATCAAATCATATCTCCTTACATCTTAATTTTTGAATGAAGACAGTAATCTCATGATTCCACCTAATATGATGTAACTATTCAACGTACAATCGGAAACACATAATCTTCCCCAACATAAGGCAGGTCTCTTGAAGAATGCTTAGTCTAATATTTAAAAATATAAATTCAACAATGATTACTGATATAATCTCAATCAATATTAATTATATAATAGAGGAAAAACAAAAGTATTGGTATACATATGGGCAAACATTCTTAGCAAGTAATACAAAAAAAAAAAACAAAACACTCATGCAATTACAGCCCTTGTTTTTGTAACTGGTCATGTGGCCTTAGTTGATATTTGTTACTACCTTCTACTACCCATTCTGTATTTCCTCCACCTTCAGCAAGCACCTCAGCAGGTCTTGGTTCTTTACCTGGAAGGGTGACCATTACTTTCATTCCTGATGGATCTGGACCATGTTTCATACTGCTTTGCTTGGGGTGTTGTAGTTTCCCATTGACTTTGATAACAGGGCATGGTAACACCAAGAGGCACCCTATAGAGTCCCCTGCACACCAGACATACTCTTCCTTGCCTCCATTGTGGAGGAGCAGTCCAATTTCTCCCTGGTAGTCTGGATCAATCATTCCTGCCAACATTGTAACTCCTTTCTTGGCCTGTTGACTGGAGGGCATCAGGAGCCCAAAGTGGCCAGGAGGGCGTCTTAGCTTCTAGTTCAATGGAATGTTCTCTGTGCCTCCTGGCAAAAGCACTCCCCCTTCTGGAGCCAAGACTTCTAGGCCAGCAGAGTGTAAAGTTGCAGGAACAGGAAGCAAAAATTTGGCTAATAGGTCACTTGGGGTGATGGTAAGTGGTACCATTCCCATTTCCACTCCTTGATTCCTGGACCCGTGGATCTGGGCTATAGGAGAAACAGTACCATATATAGGATGCTGGTTCAGAACATACACAGCCTGCTGGAGAGCCCTGCCTCAGCCCTTCAGGCTAGTGCCACCTAGTTGGCGCCATAACTGGATCTTTAAAAGGCCATTCCATCGTTCTATCAAGCCAGCTGCTTCAGAGTGGTGGGGCATATGGAAGGACCAGTGAATTTCATGATCATGAGCCCACTGCTGCACTTCCTTGGCTGTGAAGTGAGTTCCTTCGTCTGAAGCAATGCTGTGTGGAATACCATGACAGTGGATAAGGCACTCTGTGAGCCCATGGATGGTAGTTTCTGCTGAAGCACTCCGTGCAGGAAAAGCAAATCCATACCCAGAATAAGTGTCTATTCCAGTCAGGACAAAGCGCTGCCCTTTCCATGATGGAAGTGGTCCAACGTAGTCAACCTGCCACCAAGTCGCTGGCTGGTCTCCTTGAGGAATGCTACCATACCGGGGGCTCAGGGTTGGTCTCTGCTGCTGGCAGATCAGGCACTCAGCAGCAGCCGTAGCCAGGTCAGCCTTCGTTAGTGGAAGTCCATGTTGTTGGGCCTATGCATAACCTGCATCCCTGCCACCATGGCCACTTTGTTCATGGGCCCATTGGGCAATGACAGGGATGGCTGAGGAGAGAGGTTGGCCACTATCTACAGAACAGGTCAGCTTATCAACTTGATTATTAAAGTCATCCTCCAATGATGTCACCTTCTGATGAGCATTAACATGGGACACAGGTATCCTTATATCCTTTGCCCACTCAGAGAGGTCTATCCACATAGTTCTCCCCCAAATGTCTTTCTCACCAATTTTCCAATTGTACTCTTTTCAAGTCCCAGACCATCCAGCCAAACCATTGGCCACAGCCCATGTATCAGTGTATAGCCGCTCATTTGGCCATTTTTCCTTCTAAGCAAATGCAAAACCATGTGCACTGCCTGAAGTTCTGCCTAATGTGAAGACTTCCCTTCACCACAGTTCTTTAGAGTTGTCCCAGAAATGGGCTCTAATGCTGCGGCTGTCCACTCCTGGGAGGTACCAACATAATGTGCTTCACCGTCTGTGAACCATGACTTAGTTCTCTCCTCCTCAGTCAGTTGATCATAGGGCACCCCTCATGATGCCATAGGCTCATGCTTGGGGACAGAAGGCATCGTAACAGGAGTAGCAACCATAGGCATTTGGGCAACTTCCTCATACAGCTTACTTGTACCTTCAGGGCCTGCTCAGACCCGATCACGAATATACCACTTCCACTTGATGATGGACTGCTGCTGTGCATGGCCAACTTTATGACCTGGTGGGTCAGACAACGCCCAGCTCATAATGGGCAGCTCAGGTCACATAGTAACCTGATGGCACATTGTCAAGCATTCATTTTTCACTAAGGCCCAATAGCAAGCCAAGAGCTGTCTCTCAAAGGGGAATAATTGTCTGCAGAAGATGGCAGGGCCTTATTCCAAAATCCCAAAGGCCTCCTCCGCGATTCACCTATGGGGGCCTGCTAAAGACTCCAGACAGCATCCCTATCAGCCACTGACACCTCAAGTACCATTGGATCTGCTGGATCATTTGGGTCAAGTGGCAGAGCAGCCTGCACAGCAGCCTGGACCTGCTGTAGAGCCTTCTCTTGTTCTGGGCCCCACTGAAAACTAGCAGCCTTCTGAGTCACTTGGTATATGGGATGAAGTAACACACCCAAGTGAGGAATGTGCTGCCTCCAAAATCCAAATAGGCCCACTAGACGTTATGCTTCTATCTGGCCTGATCCTTGCCACATAGCCCAGTCTGGCATTGAACTCATGGCATTTCTCCTGCCCTAGCCTTTTTTGTACCGTTAAAGAATACAGAATGGTTTTTCCCTCATAACTCTGAGAGTGGGTATTCACTTGTTTTTCTGTTTTATTTTCTCATTTTTCCTTTGAGGTATTCTAGATATTTGTTTATTAATGAAGAAGGTGGTCCCCATCTCATATGTCAGTGATGTCTATGTATTAAAAAAAAAAAAAGCTGAAACCAAATTTAAGAAGGGCCAGAAGAAAATGTCACCCTAGCCTTACACAAGACCTCATTACAGGAAGGCTAATGCCGTGGACAGTGCCCAGGGAAATGATTTGTCCAACAGAACTTTTTTCCGCTCTCTTTGAATACTATCTAGTCAGGTATGGTGGCACATGCTTTTAATCCCAAACTTGGGAGGCAGAGGTAAGAGAATTGCCCTGAGCTTGAAGCTACCTGGAAACTACATAGTGAATTCCAGGTAGGTCAGGCGGGGCTACAAGACCCTACCTTGAAAAACAAAACAAAACCCTATCTTGGCAATGTTTTTAAACCATAATGTATTTACTAGACACACTGTATGTAGCCTTTTTCTTAATGGAACTTACCACTATTATTAAATCAGATGAAGAGTGAAATAATCTGAAATCCTAGCAATGGATTCGTAAGCTTTGGGTATAGCTCCAGTCATTCTCTGATGCACTTTAATACCTCTTTCTCCCTGAAGCCTGGCTGCTATTGTTCTGCAGAGCTGAAGAGAATTTGCACTTTTGATG
This sequence comes from Zapus hudsonius, assembly GCA_004024765.1. Classification (NCBI taxonomy): domain Eukaryota; kingdom Metazoa; phylum Chordata; class Mammalia; order Rodentia; family Dipodidae; genus Zapus; species Zapus hudsonius. Next base: position 19,523 of record PVHP010010707.1, on the reverse strand, counting down.
TTGATAGAAGAAAAAAAAAAAACTCTCCCATTTCTTCCTTTAAGAAAGGGTGAAAAGATTACTTTGTTTATTTTTTTTTCTGATGCTCCCTTTGTGATCATAAGCCTTCCTTACTGTTGTCTGTTGAGGAAACAGTGCTCTGCCCAATATAATTTTTTTTCTTTTTAGTCAGCTTAGAGTAAAAGGTAATTGAAATGATGCTTTGTGAATGTCTAGTGACATTTCAAATCTGCCAAGGTTGTTGAGGCAGAATTAGACTGAAGTAACAGTTCACCTATTTGCAAATTGGCTTGCTAATATTCTGTCACTCTAGGACACGGTTAGAAACAGGCATGAAGTGATCTCGATGTATGAGCATAGGCACTACGATATCCCAGGAAGGGATGAATAGCTGTAGGTAAGCAGTGGTAGCAAGGACCTGAAAGGTAGGAACTTCCAATGTGAAAGAAGTCTCCACGAGGGAATTTAGTGTATGGGGAAACTCATCTAGTACAGTTCAGAAATGGCAAAAACTAGAGGCTTCATGATATTTGACATCAAATCAGAGGATGGTCTGATTGAGTTGGGTCAGTTTTGTAAAGAGATAATTTTCAAGACCTATGGACTTATTGCTGAGTTTGAAACTTTTTAAGTGATTATTGCTATTGCAAATTGTTATTATTTTCTGTCTTATTTGGAGAAGACAGCTACGAGAGGATAGGGAAATGTGGCATTATGGGATTGTTGTTGTATACATTAGATTGCTGCATTGTTTTTATGAAGTATGCAGAAGTGACACAGAAGTGTCTGATACACTAGCATAGCAAAATACCTTTATCATTGGCTAAGTTTTGCTAACCAGAGAGACTGAGCTTGGAGAGATGCTGGTGAATTTGGAAGGCTTCTGCCATCATGGATTGAGTCCTGAATCACACGTGATATCTGGAGCACACCTGTTCCATATATATATAGTGTTTATATGAAATATTATCTTAATATCATGGGAATGTTATTACTGTGTTTTTTACTTATGTGTTTTGATTTTTTCAATTTAAACCTTAAAATATCAAATAAACTATTTAAATGAATGCTTTAACAGGATTTTTAACAAAGCTTATTACATTTATTTTTAAAATTCTTAAATTGTTCAAAATAATTTTATAAGAAGATACAATTAACATGACAAAAACATTTGGATCAGTATATTACCGTGTTGTGAGAAATAGCTTTAAAATGGGAATACTTTCATGAGAACATATCATGTGGTAACATATGTAGCATTCAGGCAGAAAACATGGTATTAAAATTGACAGGTTTGCTCAATTATTGAACTAGTGACCTGAAACCAGACACTCAGTCTGCAGCGTTGACTCTCTGAGCACACTCGGGTGCCCTCTAGTGGGTGCTGTGGTTATCTAGCAACCAACTCAGAGGAGGCTAACTCACAAAATAAGGCATGGATCTTAAAACTAGGTGTCACACCTATCTACTTACGGTTTTTGAATTTTCTAAAAGAACCAAGAGGAAATGGTTTGCATTTATAAAACTTGTTTCTGATTTTAGAATTTATAGTTTCCTCTTCAATTATGAAAGTTAATGACTGGTTGTGGTGAAATATGTAACTTTTTCAGTATGTAGTTGAACAATTTATGATGTATGTTATATTTTGCTTGGGAAGTGGAAATGCTATATTAGGCTAAATTTAAAAATATTCTGAATTAACTTAGTGCTTACTTTGTCAGTAAGATTTTACTCTCAATACAAAGCATTTTTTGACTTGTATATGAATGTATTTTAGACATATTATGACATGGTATTTTTGCTTTTTGGTTCTAAAAGCTTTACATTGGCTCATGGATCCTTTGATGTTACAGAACTTCATAGCCGAGTGTGGGACAGTGATTCAGAGGTAAAGACAGAAGTCCCTGGAGAAGGAAAGTTTTACTCTGGTCAAGAAATTCCATCTCTCACTTTTCACAACTACTTTCTGCCTGTAGAATGATGAGGTTATAGAGTCTCAGACCCCAAGGTGATCATATGGCTAACTTCACGGTCTTCCTACAAACCAGGGGAGTTCCTAGGGGCCTGTGTTTGCTGCTGATTTCTTTCCCAAGTCTGTCTGTACATTTCTTCCCCAGGATCCAGTTAACAGCTCATACAAATCAAAATTGCTGATTCAAGCTGACTTCTCCATTGGAACTCTCGATTTTTTTTTCTTTTCTTTTTAGTTTTATCAGTAAGAATACCTCCTAGTAATTAAGGCTTGCAATTGGAGATTGTTTAAATTCACTTATTATAATAAAGACATTTCACTTTTTTCATGTTTCCAATTCCTCTCTTTGCACTTCTATAGCTACCAAATTTGAATTAATAAATTTTAGGCTAACAGTGATATAATTAATAACGAATTGGTCTTGTTATGTGTAGTCTGCTTCTTAGTCCTCAACTGTTCTGGGACATGAATATCAACACTGTGGTTAAGAGCTTAAAGAAAGTTCATTTCTTAACTCTCATACTTGTGTGGCTGTGGGCTGCTGTCTTAATCTCCTCATGGGTAGTTGAAGATAAAAGAACATTTTCAACAAGTTAATACATGCCAAAATCCTTAGGGGGGGTGAATGGAAAGTCATCTCTATGGTTTAGGTGATGGTATAAATAACAAACTACTTTCAATAGTAGCTTGCTTTTGCATTATTAATAACTCCTCTAGTATATGCAGTGTGCTCTCTGTACCCCAGATTCAACATCCTTGGATTCAACCAACCATGGATCAAAAATATTCTTTTTTTTAAATTCTCGAAAAAAAATTAAAGCAGGACTTGAATTTGCCATGTGTCAGGCACTGCACTGAATTCACACACCTGAAGTGAGTGAACCCTACTCTTGGCCTTCCTCCTCACCTCACAGGTTCTCAACATGTGTAGGTTGTTATTCCACAAACCATAGAGTATAACAACTATTTACAAAATATTTATAGTGTAGTAGGCTTTATAACTAATCTTTCCACAGTGTATATTTGCATAGCCTATATGCAAATTCTTACATATTAGAGCATTGAGCACCCAGAGTGTGGTACCTGCAGAGGATCTTGGAACTATCTCCCCATGGATGGCCAGAGACAACTGTACCAAATGCAATCCACACCTCACAGAAATATGCTTTGTGCAAAGATTTCAGATTGCCCTGGGCTGCCTCAACCTTCTTTACCCTTGAGGATAATGAAGCTACTATCCTGACTTCTCTCCATGCTGCACTTGTCCTGGCCTTGGTCCTTGTCTCTGTTCTCTGACATATACAATCCAGGTTATATTGTATTAGAATAATTATTTAGTTCCATGAGGATTTTAGTGTTGTCTGTTTGTTGCAGTTAACTTTCTCATTGCTGGCACAAAGAGCCCAACCAAAAGCAGCTTGTGGAGGAAAGGGTTTATTTTGGTTTACAGACTTGAGGGGAAGCTCCGTGATGTCAGAGAAAATGATGGCATGAGCAGAGGGTGGACATCACCTCCTGACCAACATCAGGTGGACCACAACAATAGGAGGGTGTGCCAAACATTGGCAAGGGGAAGCTGGCTCTAACACCCATAAACCCACCTCCAACAACAGACGTCCAACAATGTTCCAATTCCAAAATTGCCATTAGCTGGGGATTGAGCAGTCAGCATCCAGAACGTAAGTTTATAGGGGACACCTGGATCAAACCACCAAACCATTGCTATATGTCCAGTGCTGTAGCCATAACTGGCCCTCCCTAGCTATTTTATTAATTATTTTTCATAAAATATATTATTTATTTATTTACTAACAAGCAGACCCCCCCCCCACACACACATACACACACACAGAGAAAGAGAGCGAGAAAGAATGAATATGAATGGGCACGTCAGGGCCTTTAGCCACTGCAAACAAACTCCAGATACACACACCACTTTGTCCATCTGGCTTTCTGTAGGTACTGAAGAATCAAACCCAGGCCATTGGGTTTTGCTAGACAGCTCTGTAACCACTAAGCCTCTTCCTAGCTATTTTAATAATCATAGAATGAATGAAGGTTTTGAGGACTTAAGTAAACCATTCAACCACCCTAAACTTCAAATTTCTCACTGGTACAGTAAGAATGAAAAATGATTATTTTTCTCATGATGTCACTACGAAGATTAAGAAGCTCTGTGTGAAATTATCCATTTTTTAAGATCAGGCAAAGTGTATTTTTTACATAGTAAATGTTTATAGATTTTACCAATTCTAAGTGATAAGTGACATGTGCTCTGTAATTTTATATAAATAACATTTTAAATATTCAGCATTAATATTTATAATTAGGATCTTGAAATTTTTTTTCAACCTGGACTTTCTAGTGTTTAATAAACATCTTTGATTTTAAACCTTGATGGAATTAAGGACTTCTTATTGCCTACCCCCATACCCCAAGCAACTGTTGTTTCTTAAATATGTCATTAGGAGGCAGCTTGTGGGCATGTACCTTCCCCTTAGGAGCACTTTGGAATCAATGCTTTTGCAACCTTACTGCTGCAAAGACAGATGATGTTGGGAGACTTCAACTGCAGTAATCCTGAGGCTGGCCATGCGAGATGTGTCTCTGTGGAGCCTCTGTAGTTCAGCTATAGAGTGTACTGTGTGCAGAGGCATGATTTCAAGGCTTAGGGCAGGTTCATGCATAGAGGCACACTGATACACACCTCCCTGCATGTGCTGGCTGCTTTGCATGCCTGTGATGCAGAAGTTTCATCAAAGAAAAGATGAGAAAGAGAAGAAATTATCAAACTTGTTGGTGCTATTACTTTAGGTAGATATTTAAGTACAACAGAGTAAAGAGTAGAAAATGCTCGATATATGAATAAAATTTCAAGTTTAAAGTAGACCAAAACAACGTAGTTTGAGTTTCCAATAATGCTTTACTTAGAGCTAAAAGTGTAATTCAGGAAAAGAATCAATGAGTACTTTCACCTTTGTTGTTTGCCTTTAGCCATAAGTTGTAGTACTGTACATTGCTCTATGATTTTCTTTTGCGTACTAGTTTCTTTCTCAGCTATTTGTGTAGGTATATGTATGCCCAAGGTTACAGGATGATTATTTTTGAAAGCATTGATATTTTAATTATATAACTTACAAGCTACAGTATTGCTGTAATACCTGAAGTTATACCAAATAGCATACATACATGATTTATAAAACATCTTCTCTTAAAATACAAATGTCTGTGCTAATTGGTCACACATCACCAATAACTAAATGTATATTGATATAATCTGTTTGCAACCCACTGATACCTAGAAAAAAATCAGTTTTACCATAGTAAGATGAAGAGTCTTACCTGATAGGGGACTGAGCATTGGCAATTTGGTTTATTTTTTTGTTTTTGTTTTGTAACTTTAGCTTTCGTATTTATAAAATTATCTATACCTGCTCCAGCAACATTATGTGAGGATGAGGCTTAAGTTATATATATTATACTACAGTAAATTAAAGAGAGCACTTTGTGTGTGTGCAAGTACACATACATGTGCACAAAGAATTTTGGTATTGTTCTCAAGCATTATATACCTTCATTTGAGACAGGGTCTGTCACTGACCTAGAATTTGTGAAGTAAGCAAGATGAGATGCCCAGAGAACCTGGGATCCACCTGTCTCCCCCTGCTCTGTTCCTTGATTACAGCTGCATTCTGTCACTGCCCCTATCTCCCTCCACCCCCACTTTAAAAATGTGGATTCTGGTATCTGAATTCTGTTCTTCGTACTGGAACAGCAAGCATTTTACCAACCAGGCTATCTTGCCAGGCCCCTAAAGTCATCACTTTTATTTGTACCTCTGGAAACGGTTATCCTGAGGTAGTTTAGAAGTGTCTTGCTATGGTTGTGTGAGGACACTGAGCCACTCTGAGGAATGTATGAGAAATCTCTAGAAAGGTGCTGGTTACTTCCCAAGGCCTTGTTCTTCTCTTCTCGCCATCAAAGGCATATTCAGGAAGAGGGGGAATAGAGGAGAAAGGCAGATGACTGAGAGGAAAAGAAGAGGGAATGTGGGTTGGAAGAAACACTGCCAGAGCTTGCACATGCACAGAAGGCAGAATAGAGACTTTCTTTGAGGACTGTGGCCTAGGGCCTCTGAAGTATCTGGAACCTTGATAAAATTTCTGTGCATGTGCACGTACATGTAGGTGTGTGCATGTGTGTGTATTCACTGCCTACTTAATGAGAGGCAGTGGTGCTTTCAACAGTCAGGGAGGATGAAGGAGGACATTTCTGTTTTAGGAGAGGAGAGCTCAAGCAATGAGATAGGGAGCTATGTAAACAAAGTCGCTGGATATATGATAACCTGTGATTTAACGGGAGGTGGGAGAAAGCACTCAAATGGGCCAACAAGGGTTCAACATTCAATAGAGACAAATGACTCCTGGAGCTAAGACAAACTGTTTACTCTTTTTGGTAGTTTCACAAAAGATATAATAACTTCCTGGGCATAGCCATGCACCCAGCTTAATATTTTACTGTACTTGTACTTCTGCTTCTAAGAGCTTAAATTATATATTATTAATTAGCTGCACTTGGGATCAGACAGACATTGTAGGCTGCTCTTGGAATGGAACTGATATTTAGTAAGTACTTGTTCGAAATTTGTTGTAAATGCTTTGATTTATAAATAAACTTTTAGCAAATAAGAATATTCAGTTTCTTTTGGCTTGGGCATTAAAGTTATATTCTGTTAAAGTCCTTAAATGTGTACTTTTCAGGTAGGAGAAAGTGTGCTCCCCCATCATATGAATATAGAGTTTTGACTTATGGAATTGTGTGGCAGGATTACTGAACTTAATCCTTACTGTTTCAACCATTAAGTTCTCTTTTGAGCTTTCCTTCTTTTTATGTTATGAATCACTTTTGAAAGATCAAGTGACATTTTCTTAGCAATAAAGAAGAAAACCTCCTGTTATAGACTTTAATCAGAGGGATAAAATAGCATAGAAGCTCATTTGGATAGAATCTCTAATTACTTCTACTGTATAGTACAATTTAAACACAGATATTTATACAATGTTAGCTATAGGCATGTCAGAAGAATGACAAAATAGCATGAATTGAAATGGTAACCCAGATCTCTGAAATATATGTATGCACATACAAATATTAAAAATCTAATAATTCTTAATTGATAATGGACTTGGAACTTGATTTTTCAAGACTATAGCATAGCCATTGAAAATCAATTAAAAAATAACCTAGTATGATGGTATAATGAGACTTTATGAATAGATTACCTTTCAAATGAAAGTTTTACTAAGCTCTTAGTTAATTTATTTAGGAATGAAAGTATATAATGCTGTTGAGACTGAAAAAAACTGGGAATGCAACAATAAAGCAGCCTTAATACTCCCCACGACTTAGGGAACTGGGCGGAAGAGGGGCGGAAAGATTGTGAGAGCCTTTGTGGGGGAGAATATCCAGAGTCATAGCCCCCCTCAGAAACAACATACTAGGGCCAGAGGAACCGGGCTGACTACTAGGCTATCCATGGTCCCCTGCCCCAAGGACTGATCCAGATGGCCCACGGAGGATGGTATCCAGCTGGTTGGGGATGGGGAAGAGGGGCATTGGGGAACTGGGGATAACAACTCATTGTTTGCACATTAAATAATGTAACTCATTATGGATAATAAGAAAAACTGGGAATATGCTTGAGAATAGAGGATTCAGGGGGAGCCTGCTAACTGTCCTTACATATTTGGGTAATAACAGAAGAGAATGGATGGATAAGTTAACAAGTTGGCTCAGGGATGGCTTGAGACAGTGTACTTCAGCTCAATATCATACCTTGCTCCACAGTGAAGCCCCTGTTCTTTGTAAGCCATGAACTCTTACTCATAAGAACATATAAAGCAAGAATTTAGGACACATTAGCCAGGAATTCCTTCTGAGTTTCACAATTGTCTTAGAGAACTGGAGTGGGATGTGTGTGTGTGTGTGTGTGTGTGTGTGTGTGTGTGTGTGTGTGTGTGAGCTTGTGGATTTTTGTCAACTCAACTCCATCCTAATTTAGAACTTCCAGTTATATCATTAATATGAGCCAACTATTTCCTAAGATTAAAACCCAATTTAGGTGCATTTTTATTTCTGTGAGCCACAGGCTGTTTTCCAGTTGGCAAAGGAAAAGGGTCTTTTTTTTTGGGGGGGGTAGGGTGGGGAGATGATCATTTTTATTCTTCCATGATTGGAACATCTTGTCCTTCTGTTTTCATTTCTGTATACTATCAGCTGGAAAAGCTCTTGGACTTTTCATGGTTCATGGTTCTGCATGTTAGTTAGCTCTGTCCTTGAGGGAGGATGTGGAAGCAAAGTACTGGGATGAACATAAAATACAAACAACCGCAAAGAATTATGTGCATAAGAAAGTGATGATGAAACACCACGGATGTGTCCTTGGGGAGACCTCATGTCAAAGGCATAAACACTCAAACTATTGAGATGTGCCTTTCTTAAATAGGAACATCTAGTTAAGGAAAATTTCCTTGAAAATATTTTCAACTGTCAGTTAAGAAATTCAGCTCCTTTCATGATTACCATTCTAACTGAGTAAGGTGGAATGCCTGAGTTGTTTTGATTTCATTTCCCTGAGGATTAAGGAAAGTGAACTTTTTTTTTTCAAGTGAATATTAGCCATTTGTATTCCCTTCTTTGTGAAATCTCTGTTCTGTTCCTTGCCCCAATTTTTTTTATTGTCCATAATGAGTTACATTATTTAATGGGCAAACAATGAGTTGTTATCCCCAGTTCCCCAATGTCCCCATCCCCAATTGGCTGGATATCCTCCTCCATGGGCTGTGTGGATCAGTTCTTGGGGCTGCTCCATTTTTTGAGTTGGGTGTGTTTAATTTTTTATTACTAAATTTTTTGAGTTCTTTATCGGTTCCAGATATAGGTCTCTGTCTGTGGTGTAGCTTGTGAAGATTTTCTCCCAATCTGATGGTGGCCTGTTGGTTCTGTGTATGGTGTGTTACTCTGTACAGAAGCTTTTTATCTTGATGAGATCCCATTGGTTGAGTGATTGCTTCCTTAAAATTCATGAAGTGGAAGTTCCAGGGCTTTTCGTTTGCTTTTGTGACTTAGTTTTAATAGGTGAAATTTATTTGAATTTTTCCATTTGGTAAGAATAATATTTTTTATTTTAAATTCTTTGTCAACCAAATAATCTTTTACATCATTCTTCAGTGGCATGAGGGAATAGCAGGACCTACTCCAGCTTCTTGTTAGCATTTGAAGAAGTTCTGCAATGATTAAAGATTTTCCCAAGTCACCTTGAAAAGATGCAGCCTTTGGTTTGATGGTCGGTTCTTCCCCTCCTAATCTTTACTAAAGTAATCATTATTAAAAGCTAGGCAGAGACATGCCACACTTTCTACAATACAGCATGGGCAACTTGAAAACTTACAGGGAGCTCTGGGCCATAGCTGGGGAGGACTTGACATTTCTTTTCTGAGGAAGTAGGAAAACTCATTCTTTGAACACTGGGAGAGTTTTCTGTTACACAGTCAAAGCACTTTATGTTCAGTAGAATAGACAGAGGTCCTATAAATTATAACATTGAAATCATGATTATTCCTTTCGGAAGTAGATACATGACTATTGCATCTCTTCGTACTAGCTGTAAAACCTGCCACACTTCACTAATGATACAGAATATTCTGCTGTGTTTAAAAAGAATGAGAAAGAGAATGAGACTGTAAGAATTCATAGAAACAAGTGTTGAGTTGGCAGATGGATGTGACTGGTGAGAAGAAGGATCTGCAGATTCAATGTTCTGAGGACTGGAAGCCAAGTGCTGGGATGAACATAAAATACAATCAACCACAAAGAATGATATGCATAAGAAAGTGATGATGAAACACCACTGATGTGTCCTTGGGGAGACCTCATGTCAAAGGTGTAAACATTCAAACTATTGAGATGTGCCTTTCTTAAATAGGAACATCTATTTAAGGAAGATAGGTGTTTAACTATAAATTATTGAACATAATGGGTGAAATATTTTGTACTGGACAGAGATTCCAACCTGAAATGAATTTTATACTCATTTAAAATGCATCAAAATATGTAATACCACTTCTACTTGGCCAGGTTATTCTTAATCTTTGTACTGATATACATTTAATGTATGTGATATCTATATATAAACAGATGTTGATAGATATATAGATACATATATGTGTATATGTATTTTTCTTTATCTCTGTATGTATGTGTAATGGACGTGTATACATAAAGAGAGGGGGGATTTCATTAAAATGGCTTTTCTAAGGAAATCTAGATGGGAAACTGCTATATTTGTTACTACTTAAATATTTGAAATAAGTATTCATATAAAGTAAGATGCTAAAATCCTGAAGTTCTTTAAATCTTTACCACTTGTTGGAAGCCAAAAGCAAAAAAAATTAATATTAGAATTATAGAAATGAGCACTTAGATAAACCTGTTTACTAAAAAGTAATTCAATATTTTGGTTTGAATTTTAAATATTTTGAAAAATTAAATAGTTTCCTTTCAAATGGAAAAAAAATGTTTCTTGTATTCAACTATATCTGATGACCTAAGGTCACCAAAAGGAAATATGGTTAATTTGTAGTTTAGAATTTGTAATATTTTAACCAGTAACCTGAAAGGAAAATGTAATCTCTGTATAGTGAAAATAATTATCATTGGAATACTTTGAGCACTATTTTGGCAGTAGGTATGCTTTATATGAAGTAAATAACATAGAGATTTTTTAAAAAAATTGTTAACGTCTCCATATAAGGAGAGGAATGCAGCTCCAGATTGAATTTTTGACACACAATCTTTTATTATGACATCCAGTTGATTAATACTCCAGCCAAATCATTGTTTTAAAACGTCTCCTTTCACGTCCATTAGCCGTGGAGCCGTGAGCACACATAAACCTGCATCTGCTCTGTGCTCCTCACCATTTACTTTGGGGCAATGCCAATGTCTTGGTTCTAGTGTTTAAAGTCTAGTCTACATGATTTAGGAATTCATCCAAAGCAGAGCAGTTTCTAAACAGACTTTCTTGTTGTTTGAGTTATACACAAAGAGTGTTAAAACAAATAATTTCTTAAGCATACAAAATGGTAGTGCAGGATTTTTGAACAAGAGATACCACTGTAAATTTTTTCCTTAAAGTTGTTTAAAACTATCCTGCAGAATTTAAAGTATGGTAAAATACAAATATATATACCAGTATCACCTGCAATCAATCACATCAAACAGAAGTCATGATTATTAAAAGCTGAACATATATATTTCTGTTATGCACAGATACAAGGAATTAAATATATGCATAGACAAATATACTTTCCTTGGTTTTTACATTATTTTTCTTTGTGCTATTTGTTTAATTGTGACTCCTAGTGTCTGTATTGTATGACATCACTGCTTAAGCATTTTTAACAGCAGTTCTTTGTTTTCTACTTGAAAATGCTGCTGCAATTTTCGCCCATAATTACTCTAGTTACTGTAGTTAATACTTGAAGACATCAGGCATTTTCATTGTATTTTCGGAACATGGCTTTCATCACTATAAATTCAGCATAAGTTCTTATCTAGAAAGGAGGCAAAGGATTATAGTAGTAGTATATAGACTAAAGCTTGTTGCTCCCAGAGGTACTTGTCCAAGGTCACAGTAGTAGTGTGTGCTGGGCTTGGTGCTCCCAGAAGTAGCTGTCTAATATTTCAGATTGCTGTTGTATTTACAGGAAAAATGCATTCTTTTTTCAAAAGAGATTTGGTGAATTATCAGCTATATTATGCTTTTAAACCATTCATTGTTTTACCAGGAAATATAAATGTAAACAATTTAAAGATAAATCTGATTTTTAAAATCTATTTTAGGTTGAATATTATTTTGTTGCTGATTCAGCTTTCCTCCTGCACTTGATTAATGCCATGGATTATAGGTGTAGTTTTTTTATCCAAAAGAAATATATGCAGGTAATGTCTTCTAGAGAAGTATTTTTAAGCAAAACGTTCATAATATAGACTAAAAGATTATACTTCGAATTCTTGCATGATTGTAATTAGAATTCACGTTACCTTATTGGGAGTTCAGTAAGTGTGTGGTAGAATGCTGAAAATATTTATTATCTCATTGAATAGTGAGGATTTCTCAGTGAGATACTCTGGTTATCCTGTTTTACAGATGGGGAGAAACTGAGTTAAGTGGTTTTTCCCAGTGTCACAGAACCAGGAAGTAGCTAAGTCAGAATTCAAACTCAGATCTCTCAGCCTGCAAAACCAGTTCTTACCCTGTGTTTACACACACACACACACACACACACACACACACACACACACACAGTTTATTATATTTGAGTCATATTTCTGGAATGCTCCTGAACTGTGTATTCAGGTTGATATTTTAAGGTATTTTGTCACGAAGTGTCATCCTTATGGAAGTTATGTAAAAAGGAATAGGTGCCTCTTGTTAAAGAGGGGGATTGGGCTGAGAGTCAAAGGAAGTGACAACTAATTTATTTCTGTTGCTTTATGCTCTCTTAAAAATTATAAAAAAGGTTGTGAAATTCTTTACTTTTGTGAATGTTTTAATTTCTGTAGAGTTGCCATGCATTATTCAAGATTATGAAATGATTTGAATTTCAGGAGCAGACAGATCTTCTGATGAGGATTTCAAGCTGTGTAATTAAGAAACCCATATAGGTTAAAAGTTCAGAACTCGTTAGCTTAATCATTTAAAAAATAACCAATTGATCAGCATGGCATTTCATTTAGAGGGGTAAAGCTACAATATATCTGACTGAGGTACTCCCCATTTCTGCCTTGATACCCCCCATATACAGAAAATATCCTGCACACCACATCAGGCATAATATAGTAGTGCATAATTTATAAAGGAAATCCATATTTTATGGTGGTAAATTATGTCATAATGTAAAGAACATGTCTAGTAATTTTTTAACAGTTTTCTTGACTTCATAAAAATTCAAGGAAATTAATAAGTGCCAAATATCAGTAAGGTTCATTGGAACCTATTACATGGTGTCAAACACATGCAGATAAAGCGTCAGTGTCTTGGAATAAAATATAAGGAAATTAATGTGCAGGTATGAACCAGTTGCTGATACAGGAGCATTATTTTGTGGTAAAGTATATGTGTGATGGAATTTACCACATGCCATTTGTAAGTCTATAGGCAACATTAAGTATATTTGTCTTGGTTTGCAAGCATCACTTCTACCCATCTCCAACTTTTTATCATAAGAATGTTTTTTTGAGGTAGGAACTTACTCTTGCCCATCTGCTCTCTCTGTCATCTCTGGCTGGCCTTGCAATCATGACAATTCTCTTACCATTGCCTCTAGAGCACTGGGATTAAAGATGTGTGCCACCAGGCCTGGTTATTTTAAAATTTTGAGTAAAGTAATGTGGATATTATTAAGAATATGTTTGGCTTAGAACACTTAAACATTTGGCTTTTCAGTACATGGGGAAATGAACTTTGAACTTGTCGCTGTTGTTACTGGTGATAAAACATGTGACAATCTTGGGGAATTGGGGATAACAACTCATGGTTCGCCCACTAAACAATGTAACTCATTATGAACAATAAAAAAATAAAATTAAAAAAAAAACATGTGACATCCACTGATGCAATTGAAATCTCTGCCCAGCTTTGGAAGCACTGTCAGAATCACATTGATTTTCATTGACATGTAAGGATATTGAAACAAAACTATTCCAATGATTACCAAAATACCATGATCATCAAACAGTTAAAGAGGTAAGGAAAGCGTGGTATTTATGAGAACTTTGACTGGCATGAAGATTTTAATGCATATTCTCTTGCTTTGCTAATCAAGGTGATTGAGATGCACTTGCCTGTTAAATAGAACCTGCTCTTGGCTCTTAGTTACTAGAGATTTCACATTTATCTTCTTTCATCTGGATGCTGCATAAACCTTCCCTTTGAACAATATTGCTATTATATGTTGAGAATATATTTTTCCTAATGCTTGAAGAATGATAACCAAAAAAGGGGGATTTTTTATTGGTTTATTTCATGCTTGGTAAGATTCCAACTGTCAAAACATTATAAAATTTTTGAACCTAGAGGCACATTTCATCATCAGAGTACTAATTACTGCAGAGAACTGGAGCGAGTCATTATGTAGTAGTATTTATTAGAGCTGCCCGGTTTTAATGTTTTTTGGACCAGAGACACTTAAATAAAAGGTTAATCTGTTTTGGCACAAAAGTGGGAGGAAAAACTGTACAGTGCATGAAAACTATCAAATCTAGTGCAGGAAGGGTGGAATTAACTGAAAGCTGTACTCGTACTTTTGCTCCAATTCAACATCTTGATTTTGGGGATGAGTATGGCAGATGCACTTCTTGATTTCTTTCATAGTGTTTAGTATGGGGCATCTGTTGTGTTAGAGACACTGATAACATGAAGGCCCATGAGAGATAAGCAGCTTTCTTCAATGGAAACTTTCTTCTCGTGGGTAGAAGCAGCAGCAATGAAGCATCAATTCAAGGAAAGCACAGTAGAGCAGTATTGAAGTGGTTGGAGGGATGGGTGTTTTAAATATAAAAGAACTGCCAGGAGATTCTTCTGAGGACATGACATTTGAGAACAGCAGAAGGTGACATGAGGACCTGAGCTTGATCCCAAGCAGCCATGTAAAATTGCTGGGTGTGATTGCATTGTGGAGGCAGAGACAGGAGGATTTCTGACACATGCTGGCCAGCCAGTCTAAGTCAATTGGTAAACTCTACACCAATGAGAGATCCTGTCTCAAAAAAAAAATGATGGACAGCACCTGGGAGAAATGATATGCCAAGTTTTCCTCTGACCTCCACCTGCACCTGCACACACATGCATGCACACCTACTGCATCAGTTACCTTCTTAATGTTGGGACAAAATCCATGACCTTGTGTAGTTTAAGGAAAGAACCATGTGGTATAGCTTACAGTTTCTAGGTCATCATGGTGGGGCAGGCATGGTAACAGGAGCCTATCCCATTCAGTCCACAGCGAGGAAGCCAAGCAGCGATGGATCCTGCTGCTCAGCCAGATGGCTTCTTTTCACACAGTTCAGGACCCAGCCCACGGGGGAGAGCCACCCACCATTAGAATGGGTCTTTCAACCTCAGTAACCTGGAAAATCCTTCACACACATACTGGAATTTTTTTCCATACTGATGTTAAATCCTGTCAAGTTGACAACCAAAAATTAACCATTATACCCCTACCACACATGCCCCCACATACAGACAGACATGCACACATGCATATTAAAATAACAATTATCAAATAAAGCAAATACAAAATAAAATCATAAGTAAGCATAATAAAATACACTTAATTGGGACGAACTATCCATCACTTACAAAGCAGTAACTAGATGGCAGACTAGAGAGGATCAAAGAAAGACATGTTTCTATACCTGCCAGTTACAATTCAGTGTGAGTCACTGTGGTGTGCTGAGAGTAAATGAAATGAGCAGTCCAAAGTTGTGGAGGGATGTGCTAGGTCCTTTCATTCAACCAAATACTAGCAAAGTTTTATAAGGTCATTGTTTAGTCTTGTTCTTTTTCTTTCCCCTCTCTTTAACAAATACTGTGAGGTCTTCCAAGACTGTCCTATTGTATAATAAGAACACAATGGGCAGTGGGAGCCCAGAAAATCCTCAAGCTGAGTAAGTAGATGAGCTAACGAAGACAGAAGATGTTACTTGAATATTATTTTAAAGAATAGTTTTGAAGTAACTGAGAAGATAGTTTGAATATATTTGGAAAGGTGACATTTATTTTATAAGCAGGGAGAAGTCAATGAGGTTCAAAGAAGGAGACTAGGGACCACAGAGAAGTAAAATTCCGTCAGTGAGGAGTCAAGTGGTAGAAGATAACTTGACAAAGTCTGATTGGTGAGATCAATCACCAACACAGATTTGCATCCACCTTCAAAAGTTTGGAGTGACTTTTTTTTTTCTCTACAAAGGAGAAAATGATTGGGTTAAATAGATGAGGAAAGATTCTGAGGTGGAGAAAAATCCTGGTGAAGACCCAGGTCACGGTGGTGGTGATAGAAAAGTGGCAGCTCTGTGAAACAAGGGTGCAGCAAGCTGTAAGAGATCTGAAGACAGATGGGTTCCAGAATTTGCAGGTAATAGTGTATATGCACTGTATGCTAGGTAATGTGCCGCATATGGTCTGGGACAGTACTCTGTAATCACAGACATAAATTTGTTCTAGCAAAACTTATTAATGTTTATAATTAATTGAATAGAGATGATAAATGGCCCCCAGTCAGTAACAGTGTGTGCCAAATTAATACAGAACCGAAAAATGGGGGAACAAAACCAACTGGGTTTTCAGGAAGCACTGGATATCAGAATGATGGATAAGGAAGTATGGACCTGTGCAATTTGCCCTGTCTGTTTTTGTTTTCGGAGATAATGGAGATGGATCAAGGTGTTTAAGATTTGAAAGCAGTAAGGTGTGTTGAGCAGGAGGGCTCTAGGGTAGTGCAGAGTTGTCTGGGAAACAGAGCAGGTCTTCCCAGAACTTCTCAGCTCAGCCCTGAGTCTTTCTGTGGATTCTCCCCACACTGTGTGCACACTCTGATGACAGAGTCAATGGAGCCACAGTGGGACACCATAATTAATTATTGTTATTTGCTGATCATACTGTGTCCTCATAGATTTAGAAATTTAAATTGTGAGACAACCATGTGGTTCAAGATCCGAGGCTAAGGAAAATATGAAGCTGCTATGGAGTTTTCTTAAATAACTCTTCTGCTAAATCTTTAGTCGTTATATTCCATTAATTGACACATCCTTAAGGCTTTCTTAGTTTTTAATTCATATTTCTATCTCTAAGATCAAGTAGTATACCTACCCATACTTAATGGATGGTAGGTGACTAAATATATTTTCATAGATTATAGTTAAATGTTATAATATAGTTAATATATAGTTAAATATAATTATGAGGGATTATGCTTTATTTAAAATGATTTTTATTTTTATATTATTACTGATATTATATATGTGTATATGTACAAAATTTTGGAATATGATTTTTAAACAGAATTATATACAAAATTTCCATATCAATGAGTATTTTGCTATTTGACATTATGTAATTTCAAGTGAATGCAAACAAATACTAATTAATGAACCCTTACTAAGATTTTAAAATATGAGAAAAATTAAACAGGCACATGAGTTTAATATTTGTGCTTTATATTTCACCTTGCAAGTATTCCATATCAGACATGGTGAAGCTCCATCAAGAGGAAGGCATTGACACCGTACCTAGGGTGGGTGGCTGAGAAGACAGTTTAAGAGAACACTTTGGGGACTAGGTTCCTGTTGTCCACTCCCTGGTCAAAGCTCCAGATGCACAGCAGGATGTAACTGAAGGTCTAAGTTTCTCAAACTAGAAGAATAAGTATCTTGTTTTAACTAGAGAATTTTGCCTTTGATTATATAAAAATAAAAACAATTCTAGACAAATTTTAGTGTATATGCTTTTTATTTTTGACACATGATTTATGAATATGTAAGAATTAAACATCTTTCAAGTAGAAAATATGTACCTAGTGTATTATTTTATTTTGTTGTTATAAATCATATATGTTTAGAAACGATCTTGCAGTATAAAATGTAGACATAGATAAAGATAATTTCAGCTTGGAATTTTTTAAATCAAATAATTATAATCCTAAAATATAATTCTACAGTTTTAACCTATATGAGAATTGCCTAAAATTTTTAATATGTCTAAAACTTCTTATATTAACCATATTAGATAGTTCAGTTTCTATTTTTCTTTCTAGGCATTTGCTTTCAAAGTCGAATGCAAAGTTCTTCTCTTGAACTGTGCCAGAATAAGTTCGTATGTTAAAGTATCTCCTCAAGGGCATGATTTATGCTTTTATGTTTCCCATGTTGTTTTAGGTGAGGAGTTACAAAGTCTTTTCATGGTGGTATTTCTTTCAAGAGATTGTAATCAATTATATCTACACATATAATAAGTACTGTGAAAATTGTTTAAAATGTTTTTAAAGAATTTTAATGTATTCACTTAGGTTATTGAAAAATAAAGGAAATATTTCAAACTTTTGGGATTGATTGAGAATAAATAAACCTTAAAAATCTTATTTTAGTGGGTGGAATTTTCTAATATAGCATTGGACACCATAAAAATAGAAACAAGCTGAAACTCAGTTGAAATACAAGCCATGTTGTGAATAGATATGTTACTTTCCTTTTGTTCTATTTTGTTCCCAAATTATTTTGAAAAGAAAATCCAGTTTCTAGCATTGGTATAGTGTTTTGAAATGCTTGGATTGCCATATTGATCTAAAAGAGATTTCTAGTGGGGGTATTCAAGAGCAGTTAAGGTTGACCTTACAACTTGTGATCATACAATAACACATTTTCAATTTTAAGATTTTGTTTATTTGAGAGAGGTGTGAGGCAGGTCGATAGAGGAAAGAAGGGAGGGAGAGAAGGGGAAAGAAGAGGGAGGTAAGGTGCTCTATGGCCTATTGCTTCTGCAAAGGAACTCCAAATACATGTACCGCCCTATGCATTGGGATTTATGTGAATATGGGAGAATCACATCCAGGTTGTCAGGCTTTCAAATATGCTCAGAATTTTGTTTTTCCTCAGGATTAATCAATGTTTACATGATTAAGGAATAATGATATATACAAATTTCAGACATTTTATATTTTATTTTTGAACAGACTAAAGAATAATGATTAAATGTTCATTAACATTATAAAGTAAATAGGCCTGTTACAAAAATGGAAAAAATAACCTTTATTATCTATCATTTTACTGACTGGCAGAGTGACCAATGTATTTAATCCTTATTTTTTTAAGACTTCAGGAAAATTCTAGTAGAAATGGAGTCATGGTCTTCTTAAATTGACCTTAAATGGTTGGTTGAAAGATAGTATATATTTGGGGATAAATTACTCCACTGAAAAGACATTTGAATCAAGTCCTTTCAGGCCACAAACTTAGAATAACAGAAATCCATTGGCTAACTGTCTATAGACCAACAGATGCTGCCTCAACAGATTTCCAAATGCTGCTTCCATGTATACTGAAAATGGAGAAAAATTGATTTTAAAAAGTCTGCCCAAAGCCGGGCGTGGTGGCGCACGCCTTTAATCCCAGTACTCGGGAGGCAGAGGTTGGAGGATTGCTGTGAGTTCAAGGCCACCCTGAGACTACATAGTGAATTCCAGGTCAGCCTGGACTAGAGTGAGACCCTACCTCGAAAAACCAAAAAAAAAAAAAAAAAAAAAGTCTGCCCATTGAATTATCCAGCATTTGATTATATTGCATGATACCATGATCCATTGATATCTATTAAAGCAAGTTTAAAATCTTTGCCCTAGCAAGTAATTGCTAAATAATATAAATTTTAAAGAAACCTGGGGTACCGTTGTAATTACCTTCTCCTTACAATTACCCAGTGAGAAGCAGCTTATGGGAG
>PVHP010010706.1:0-46504 GCA_004024765.1 Zapus hudsonius | reverse complement strand
CCCCCTGCGCCTTTTCTGCCAGCTCTGTGGGCCCCAGCCCTGAGATAGGAGACTGCTGACCGGACAGTGGACCGGACAGCTCCCCGGCTCCCTGCTCCCAGTTCCCGCTCCTCTCTCTGCGTTTTCCCTCCACCAAGGCCCAAGGCGCCTGTGGAGGCGAGAACCACAGCTTGGAATAGCCGTGAGCCGATGGAGAGATGAGACTCTTGGGAGAACGCGGCAGTGGGCAGTTCTCATTTTATTGGTAGATAACAATTGTTTATATAGGGAAAAGTCAGAGGTAGAAGCATAGGAAGCAAGATCTGTGGGCATCTCATGAGTTTGATTGGTAGGGGCCAGTATCCTAATTTACATAGATAAATTGAGGGGGCTACGTGACTCTCTACATGGATAGAATGGTGATGTTAGCAGAGGAAATGAAACCTTTAGGTTTGTTATTTGCAGTTGGAATAAGTTAGGCTTTGAACTGCTTATCTTATCTCAGGGGACAGCTGTGGCCTGCCTGGGGGCTTTGGAGTTTTCAGGATTGCTAAGATTTACAGGGGCCCTCGGACTTTGCCTCAACTTCCTTATCAGAAGGAGACTGTCCCAGACGCCTGCCAGACTCAGCAAAACCCTACATCCTCCATGCCTCATTAGCAGAGTACCACAAGGCAGTTCTGCCCAGTGTACTATGTATCTGAGAGCTGATAAGTATAGTCTCCACAGGCTGGAGAGCATAAGACTGAGTTTGAGCAATGATCCTGCACTGTCTTTCTCTCAAATTTGCTTCTATCTTTTTCTCTTCATTCTTCCCTCTAGAAATATTGCTAAAGGAAAGAGACAAGACTAGTACAGAGGACACCAAGAGGAACAGGATGATGCATTTTGCCTGACTATCAACTCATATATGGATAGATTAATTCTCTCCCTTTATCCACATAGCCTTACTGGAACAAAGGAATTGATCTTGTTGGCCATTAATTATCAAGTCTTCAAACAAGTTTCATTGACTAGAATAAATGTATCAGGCAGGCACTGTGCCAACATTTGTGAGAGCTATAAAATATAAGTACTATTTGTGTTCCCAGGGTACTAAAAAAATCTCGTTGGGAACACAAGCCTTGTATAAGCAAACAAATATTTTAATAACAATTCATGGTAATACTATGAAATATATCACAGATCAGCACATAAGTAACTTGTACAATGATTCAAGGTAAAGTAAGAATTTAAGAGAGAAAATGGATGAAGGTAAGGAAAAAGTCATCTCCTGCAGTGGAGGTATTTTACAAGGGAAAGTTTGAGAGGCAATTTAAGAAATTTAAACTTGCTTGACATGTCTCAGTGGTACCAAATATAAAAGAGCCTAACTAATTATCACACAGTGATGGGTTTTACTGTATGGCATTTTCATAAATATAGATGTCATTATAGTTTTGTTCTTTCATCATCTTCTCCCAATGACTTCACCATCCCCCCTGCCCTCCTCTTCCTGGTATCCTGCTTCCCTCAAATAGTCCTTCTTTCTGTTGTCATGCCGCATGTACCTATTAGCCTCTTTCTTTCCCTCATCCCCTCCCTTAAGATAAGATAGCTTCTTTTCTTCTCATGATCCTTTCTCTCTCTCCCATCTCTCTTCCCTGCCCCCTCTCTCACACAAGAACTGAAACCACTTTTTCTCAAGATTTTACACATAACTGTGAAACAAGGAATGCTCAAAAACTCCTTCTATTAAGCTAGCATCACCCTAATACCAAACCTATATGGACATAAAAGAAAAAAATATTATAGACTGATATCCCTGATGAGCTTAGATCCAAAATCCTGAACAAAATCCTCACAAACCAAATTCAACAACACATCAAAAGCATTATCCACCTTGATCAAGTAGACTTCATCACAGGGATGCAGAAATGGTTCAACACACATAAATCAATTAACATAATACACCACATAAATAAACTAAAACACAAGAACCACATGATCATTTCAACAGATGCAAAGAAGATAGGAGAAAGACATAAAAGGAATATAAGGCAGAAAGGAAGAAATCAAACTATCCCTATTTGCAGATGACATGATCCTATACATAACTGACCCAAAAAACTCTACCATAAAATTTCTAAAGGTGATAAATTCTTTCAGCAAAGTGGTAGGATACAAATTACCACACAAAAGTCAGTAGCCTTCCTAGATGCAAACCACAAATATACAAAGACAGAAATCAGCAACGCTGTCCTGTTTTCAATAGCCACAAAAAAATCAAATACCTTGGAATAACACAAACCAAGGATGTGAAAGACCTATACAATGAAAACATAAAAACAGTCAAGACAGAAATTGAGGAGGATATGAGAAGATGAAAATAACTTGTGTGCTCCTAGATAAGTAGAATTAATAGCATGAAAATGGCAATTCTGCTAAAAGTAAAATCCAGATTCAACACAATACCAATAAAATTCCCAGCATCATTCTTCATAGAGATAGAAAAATAATCTCATAATTCATATGGAATGGCAGAAGGCCTCAGATATCCAAAAATATATTCAGCAAAAGAAATACCTCTGGAGTTATCACTATACCAGATCTAAAGCTATACTACCAAGCCATAGTAACAAAAACAGTATGGCACTGGCATAAAAACAGACATATAAACCAATGGAACAAAATTGAAGACCCAGCCCTTAGTTCAACTAATAACAACTACTTGATCTTTGACAAAGGTGCCAACAACATACACTGGAAAAAGACATTATCTTCAACAAATGGTGCAGGACAAATTGGATAAACACATGTAAAAATGAAACTAGACCCATTTCTCTCACCATGAATGAAAATCAACTCCAAATGGATTAAAGACTTCAATATAATACATGAAACTCTTAAATGACTAAAAGAAAAAATGGGCATACTCTCCACCATATAGGAGTGTGCAAAGACTCTGAACATTGCCCTAGAGGCCCAAGAAATTAAACAGTCATTCAACTAGTGGGATCTCATGAAACTAAAAAGCTTTTGTACAGTCAAACATACCATAAACAGATCCTACAGACTACCCACAGAATGGGAGAATATCTTTGACAGCTATTCCACTGACAGAGGTCTAATATCTAGAATCTACAAAGAGCTCAAAAATAATAAGCAATAAGAAAATCAAACAATCTGCTCAAAAATGGGGCAGAGAACTAAATGTGGAATTCACAAAGGAATAAATAAAAATGGCAAATACTCACTTAAGAAAATGTTCAGCATCCTTACCCATCAGGGAAATGCAAATTAAAATAACTATGAGATGCCACCTTACTCAGGATGACAATCATTAAAAAAATCAAACGACAATAAATGGTCAGCAAGGATGTGGGGAAAGAGTAACCCTCACTCACTGCTGGTGGGAGTGCAAACTTGTACAACCACTGTGGAAATCAATATGGAGCCTCCTGAAAAAGATGAAATAGAGCTACCAACTGACCCAGCTATTCCTCTACTGGGCATCTACCCTAAAAGGCTCCACTTCAATACAGAAATATTTGCTCAACAAAGTTCATAGCTACTCAATTCTCAATAGCCAAGAGCTGGAATTAACCCAGATGGGTGAATAGATAATGAATATGCAGTACATATACACAATGGAATTCTACTCAGCAATAAGGAAAAATGACAAAATTAAATTTGAAGAAAAATGGATGGACTTGGAAGAGATGGTACTTAAGGAACTTACATAATCACAGACATATGCTGCCTGTTCTCCCTCATCTGTGGTTGCTAACATGGAACAGCTTGAGTTGCAGGTATATCTGACAGGTAACTCAAGGGACAGATAATTGGGATGGAATTGTTTGGGGGGATGAAAGGGTGGGGGAGATACACACAAAATTAAATTAAAAATGAATTAGTACTATAGAAACCTTCCTCCTGGAGAGCAGACTAAAAGACGCAACCCTCAGTATGAGCATGGAGGGGTTGTATGTTAAGGAGGCCCCTGAAGAAGGTGGGATGAAGCCTAACCCTAAAATATTTGGCTCTGGTTTGTAACTCCTAGTACCAGAAATCAGTTATAACCCACATTGTGGTGTTGACGGGAGAGGCCTACAAGGTCCCCCAAACAAAACAGACTTCTGTCAAAGTGCTTGCTTTCCCAGCTGTGGTAAAAAGCAAAACCCCATTGCTGAAGACACCACATACTGTGAACACAAAATGTCAGAAGATTTGGCTGGAATCTGGAAGGAAGCCAGTTCCCAGATAGATGGTTAGCCTGTATAGTTTTGGAAAGCATCACATGAGCTCCTAAGGGAAAGTGGCCAATGACATCGTGAAGAAGCAAGGGACAGTGCTATGTGACAGCAACTAGCATGACAAGATGTACACACATGTGCAATAATGGCACCCAGCCTAGGTGAGTAACCAATGGCACTCTGGCTAAGAGATCTGCTCAGTGGTAAGGAACCCATAGCTGGAACTGGGGACCAAGTCAGAATCCCATGGAGACCAAGATTCTGAACTACAACAAGAAGCTCCCACTACTCTTGGGCCAAAAGAGAGGATGCACCCATTAAAATCTCTCTAAATTAAAAATGCTGATCCTCTTTAACTTATGCTGATCTCACTCTGTTGGAGAGTCTGTTTTCATTTTTCATAAGACATCGAGAACCAAGGACAACTAAAATCTATCAACAAGGCAAGAAGTGGTAGTTGAATCCCTGGCAGGGGATGAACCACACCTCACACATCAGCTGGGGCCCAGCTGAAACCACAGAGGAATTGGTGAGACACACACTGAGGATACTCAAATGCACCAAAGCAGAAATCCAGGAGTTGCTGAGAGCTCAACACTAAAGTAGACTTTAAAAACTCCCATCAAGGCTCAGGGAAATTTGTGGAAGAAAGAATGTAAAGATACTAAGAGCCAAAGGGTGGAAGGAAAGATCCACAGGCATTCCCCACCCACCCCCACATTGATTGACTGTTGCTCTCACAACTCCTAACCCACAACCCCATGGTGCATACCAGGAATCCCACTGAGGAGGGTCCTCAGTGGAATGGGGGCAGGGGAGGGAAATGATGATACCAACTCATGATTTTTACATACAAAGTTTCTACATCATAATAAAATATCATAAATTTCCTTAAAATGTTAAAAAGTTCAAAAAACTAGAGCTGTAACCCCAGTGTGATTACTGCAAGATGGGAGGTGAAGACAGGAGAATAGCCCTCCCAAGCCAGTAACCCTGACAAAGGCAGCAGTGAATCTGGCTTCAAACAAGGTAGAAGGCATATGGACAAACATGAAAAGTGCTGCTCTGACCTCCACACATGCACTGTGGCATACAGGCACACAGACACATGAACAAAGTTCAAAGAGAAAATTAGCTAAGTGCAAAAAATAATAACAAAAGATTAAAGTATGAGGGCTTTCCTCTTCCTCCTCTTCTTCCTCTTCTTCCTTCTCTTCTCTTCCTCCTCCTTGTCCTTTTATTTTTGTTGTTTATCTTTATTGCCCAAAACTAGATGCATTGATTGAGTAAATATTGTGCTTATATTCCCATTTTCCTCCCCCTCCTTCTCCTTTTAAAAGAAAGACAACAGATTACCAGGGGCTGCTTACCACACTTAGGTTGTCAGGCTTCTTAGATAGAATATTGCCAGTATGTGTGTGTGAGAGAGAGAGAGTGTGTGTGTGTGTGTGTGTGTGAGTGTGTGTGTGTGTGTATTAAAAACATAGAACACAGGAAAAACTTGGAAACATGTGGGGCAAGGGGGGAACAAAAGAAAAAATACTGCCCCAAAGTAAAAAACAGATAAACAAAATTACATGAATGCATGAAAAGGAATAAAAAGTAAAAACATTAAAAAATTTTTAAATATAATAAAATACAAGGAAAAAAGAGAATAGGAGGAAAAGATGATGATATCAAAACAAAGTAGAGACCAATTGAAAGGGGATGGGAAAGGGAATTATTATTAAATTATTAAAAATTATTAAAAGGGGGGCTCTAGTAACAAGAAAAATGGGAAGAAAAGAAAAATAAATAAAAGGTGAAATAGTAGACAGCTTCTTTCCGAGTCCTCCAAACTTAGATGTTGCCAGTTATATGCATGGGTCAGGGGAGGTCAGGGAGGTCAGTTGAAATTGTATACTCTCGTCTTACCTGTGGTTTATGCTACTGTTGAGCCCATATATGACTAGTGTCCAATGTCCTCCAGAACTGTCTTCACTTTAGTAGCTTCTCTTTGGGCATGTGAGGGGCCTTCTGGTTACACAAAGTTTGTAATCTCATACTTGTGCTGAAAAGTGCTTTATCCACTGAGCCATCTCCCCAGCCCTTGAATCACTTTCAAACTTCAAATGTAAGCATATTTGAACATCTCTGATCCATTGTAGCTATCGTCCTTATTGATGATCAACTTGGCACACTCTTTGCTAGTGGGGACTTCATCATGCCTGACCTTGAGGCCTGGGTGCTATGTCTTTGGCAGCCTTTTATACCTTCTGAACTCTGCAGTGTGATGGGATGCAGCAGGTGCCCCTGGCACATCTCCTGCTGAAGGTCTCCATCTTTCTGAGGAATCCTGCATCATTTTCTGATTGCTCCAGGATTAGCAGTGGTTTCCTGGACTTTTTGGTGACACAGCTAGAAATATGTTATTTTCTTATTATCTTATGGTAAAATACATCATGAATTTAAATTGATACTTATGATTCAAAGTTAGGTCTATAAGATTTTCAATCTAGTCTCATTTATGTTACCTCTTTTATCCAACAACACAAACATAACTCCAATTTTATGCATGTGTGTACATGTATAAAATATGTGTTCATGTTTATGTATACATGTTTGTGCATGTGTAAACATACGTGTGGAGGTCAGGGGATAACCTCAGGTCTCATTTCTCAGGAACTCCATCGACTTTTGTTTTTTGAGAGACAGTTTCTTATTGGTCTGGATCGAATCAATTAGCTAGATTGGCTGGCCAGCAAGCCCCTGGAATTCTCCTATTTCTATCTCCCCATCACAAGCATTATAAGGACATACCTTATAGCTTTTGATGTGGGCATGGATGCTGAGGATTGAACTCAGGTCCTCATGCTTTCAATAAGTAACTTACTAAGATATCTCCCCAGCCCTATAACTCCATATTTACTTTATTCACACAGTACACTCTGAACAATCTTAAAATAATTGTGCCAACACTACCACCTACAACATGATTTCTGAAAACAGTTTAGAATTTATTTTTCAATTCCATTTTCTTTAGAATATATCCCACTAGGAAAAGATGGTCAAAGAAGATATGACTGGAGAGATGGTCAAATACACTTGCTTGCAAAGCCTACAGACTGGATTCTATTCCCCAGCACCACGTAAAGCCAGATGTGTGTACAAAAGGACACATGCATCTGGAGTTTATTTGCAGAGACAAGAGGCCCTGGTGTACCCAGACCATACCATATTCATTCTCTCTCTCTCTCTCTCTCTCTCTCTCTCTCTCTCTGTTTTTCTCTCCCTCTTTCTCTCTCGATCACTTTATCACACACAAATAAATATTTTAAAAATAAAGTACATAATATAGTTTCTTTATGGTATACCAAAACCTCAATATTCTCATGCTGTATTTTCTTTTAATTTTGCTATACAGACATTAAACATTCTTTCCACATGGGTGTGGGGAGGGAATTATCATGGTTTATTGTCTATAATTATGGAAGCTGTCAATAAAAAGTTTTTTTGTTTTTTTTTAAATATATATTTATTGTCCATAGTGAGTTACATTATTTAGTGGGCAAACAATGCGTTGTTATCCCAAATTCCCCAATTCCCCCCCTCCCCATCCCTGATCAGTTGGATATCCTCCTCCGTGGGCTGTCTGTATTAGTCCTTGTGGCAAGGGATCCTGGATATCCTAGTACTCAGCCCGGTCTTCCTGGCCCAAGTGCTTTCCATGGAAATAATGTGATTTGAAACCAAATGTTACATGTTTTACTTCTTTAAAGAATTGTCTTATTAAAAGATTATAGTACAGTATCAAGAGAATTGTAAATTGTATTCAAGCAGATGACTTAAAATAAGAATTTGGAAAGACTTCTTTATCCCATAGTAACCATTTATAGACTTTAATTGCGTCTTCAACACAAGCAGTTTTTGGTGCCCTGGCTCTTTAACTGAACTTTATAGCACCTGGAGGCAAAAACGGTGATTAGAGGCCCATATGACGTCCCGTATCAATGCTTCAAAGCTCGTCAACATGAATTCCCATTGCAAATATGATTTCAATTACAGAAAGTTTCCCCCTCAGGAAATTTTAGGATTAAATGTTTCAAATTTGAGGAAAGGGCTTGAAAGATCTGCAATAGGTAACAAAAGCATGAGGAACTGGGTTCAAATCCCCCAGCACCCATGTAAAAGCCTGGCATTTTAACTCATGCCTAACTGGGGAGGCAGAGGCAGAACGGTCTGCAGGGCTAACTGGCTGGCTTGTCTAACCGAATCAGTGATCTCCTGGTTTAGTAAAAGACCTGCTCCAAAATGAGGTGAAAGCAATTGAGGAAGACATTGATCTCCACACACCTATACACTTAGGTGCCCACATGCATGCACACACACATGCACACCACCACACACATACAAGTGCAAAACTAAGGAAAAGGGGAAGCATTCTTTTTAAAGACGTATTCACCATTTTGGGGGGACACGTGTCCTAACAAGCATGTGGGGGTCAGAGGACAACTTCAAGGTGTGTGTGTCCCACCATCTTTGAGAAAGGGGCTCTTACCACTTCAAAGTGACAGACTACAAGCATGCTGGGGCACAAGTATTGGATCCTCTGGCCCAGCTCCTGTTGCTGCAGGCACACTGGCCACTTTTCATCTGTCTTCGTATGAGTGTTGGCAAATTGAACCCCACGCTGTCCACTTTTACACCACTGAGCCATCTCCCCAGACCTGAGAGAGCCCGCCATGACCCAGGGAACTGAGCGGAAGAGGGGGTGGAAAGATTGTGAGAGCCGTGGAGAGACTATCCAGAGGCATGGCACCCCTCAGTAACAACACACTGGGGCCAGGAGGACCGGGCTGAGTACTAGGCTATCCATGGTCCCCTGCCACAAGGACTGATCCTTACGACCCAGGGAGAAGGATATCCAGCTGATTGGGGATGGGGAGGGGGGGCATTGGGGAATTGGGGATAACAACTCATCGTTTGCCCACTAAATAATGTAATTCATTATGGACAATAAATTTTTTTTAAAGTTCCAATTAGAGGAAGCATGCAGAAAAGTTGCATGAATAAGACAATGAATTCTCCACTCTGATTCACCAATTTCTAACATTTTGCCATTTTTACTCTGTCTCCAAAAATAAGTATACACACATACATGTATATATATGGCAATTGTTACTTTTCTCAGTACTAGAGACTCAATTACAATTATCACTAGTGATAACTCCTAAATATTTTAGCTGTGTCTAAAAATAAGGGTATGTTTTTATAGAGCCACAATGTAATTAAGGACATTTAAAATTGGTATTCCACGGTTAACTAATATAGTTAGTATTTAATATTTTGAAATCCAGGTCATATGTCATCAGAAAGCATTTCTTGCCTCCCTTCCCTTCCTGTTCAATTTACTGAGTCTTCTCTTTAATCTTCTACTTACCATAAAATTTTAGTGTCACAATCCCACAGTTTAATAAATTTCCTCTCCCATTGCTCCTATCCAGCCATGACACTTTGGAGGTAAGTGACTAAGTTTTATTTATTTATTTTTCCTTTGGTGCCTAATACAATGTCTAGGTATGACAGTTTGAATATGAAACATCCTTCATGGGCTGATGTGTTGAATGGTTGGTCCCCAACTGGTGTTACTTTAGGTAGTTCTGAAACTCTGGAAGTGGGGGCCTAGTGAAGAAAGTAGGTCACAGGGGACATGCTTTGGGTAATCCCTTCCTCTCCCTCTCTCTCTATTTCTTGTCAGTGGTGAGGTAAACAGCCTTCTCCTCCACAGGCTCCACCTGCCATGATGTTCCGCTTTACTCTAGTCAAGAATAATGGATTCAAGGACTACAGACTGAAGCCTCCAAAACCATGAATCCAAACAAACATCTCATCCATTAGGCTGTTCTCAGATATGTTGCTCACAGTGACAGTCTAATACACCAGCATATTGAAAATACTACAAATATATTTTCTGAATGAATGAAATGAATACATCATGAATACTTGACTCCTTTACCCAAACCAGTATATCACTATCATATTTAATTTGTGGTTAACCTAATTTTTTCTTATTAATTAAACATGATAAACCTGAAGGAATAACAGCTTCCTCTTTTTTATTTTATATTTTATTTTATTTATTCCTCTTATTTTGTTGCCATGACTCTGGACCAAGCATTCTGTAGGTCCCACAGATACTTTGCTTCATGGTCTTGGTGCTCAGGTCAAGCCCAGAGGAATCAGCTATGCTGTGCATGAAAAGCATCATTGATTATAAAACACACCCCAATGTTCTACAAGTACAAATGTGTCTTCAAGTAGATGAAATAAGAGATTTAGGTGATCTGTTTCAAAATGAGGTGGAAAGCAATTGAGAAAGACACCTGACATTGACCTCTGACCCACACACACATGTACACGCAGATACACTCACAGGTGCCCACATGCATGCACACACATGCACACACACACATGCAAAACTAAGGAAGAGAGTGAGCCTTCTTTTGAAAGATGTACTGAACTCAGGTCTTCTTGTCTTCCTGCTCAGGGAAAATCCTGCACCAGGTATACACTCACACATTCAGGGCTTACGTCGGCCAGGTTGAGACTGGACACTGCTAGTTACAAAGGCTGAAAGATCTTGGGAAAGAAAGTGACATTTCTGGCCATTCACCAAGAGGACCCACCCTAGACGTTGATGAGCCTCCCAGGACTACTGACTGGATGGCTGGAAAGAAGACAAAGAAACCAGTGTGCGGGAAGCACATCCTCCCTGTGTTCTTCACACTATGACCCAGAGCTGTGGTGCCGGGTCATCACCTGAAAACCTAGAGAAGTCCATGATCCTCCCAGTCGTGTAATGAATGCCTCAGGGTAGAATCTCAGTGATGCTGTGCAGCTCAGGCCCAGGCCTGCGCTGGGTCCACTTTGGCTGCTTTCCCTGCATCACTGTGATTCTTGCTGAATAATTGAAGCCCAGGCTTTGTCCATATCAGGGATATTACTGCTTGATTTTGTGGTCCCAAAGGGACAGCTGCAAACAGCTGATGCCTCTGCTGGTACTGAAATTGCTGCAGAATGTGGGAATTTTTCTAGTTTCCTGTTGACAAATCCACCAGGCATTGCATCAAGAAGTGGGAGCTTCTTGGAAATGTTTTTCTTTTCTTTTCTTAATATTTTATTTATTCATTTTCAAGCAGAGAAACACACACAGAGAGAGAGAGAGAGAGAGAGAGAGAACCAGGGCCACCACCTTGTGGGTCTGGCATATGTGGGTACTGGGGAATTGAACCTGGGGCCTTAGGCACTGGAGGCAAGTGTCTTAACTGCTGAACCATCTATCCAGCCCGGAGATGTTTTTCTTTTTTAAGATTCAAGAGTATTTGAATGGTTGGCAGGAGAAGTTAGTGTGTTGCTGTCCTATATGGCAAAATTGCATGTGAGCAATACTTGGTTAAAAAATTAATTACGAGTGGAATAACATAAACCTTAAGGAACCGAGATAAAGCAGAATAAGTTGCTGCTAATGGAGAGATGTTACTTTTAATACACACACCGTAGACCAAGGCAACACTGGCCACATGAATGGACTACAGTGGCTTGCGTTATAAATCCTGCCTCACCTTAAGCAATAGCAAAACAAGAAAGCACAAAGGCTGAGTTACAGAAGATAAAGCCCGAGATGTGCATCCATGAATGGAGCCAGACGTGGGTTACAAAGAAGAGGGCAGAGCCCCTTCCCCAGAGCAAGTGCCCTTCCATGGACTTGCCATCCAAAATGTTTAGTGGCCCCATCTGACAGAAATACTACTGACCAAGTACCTACAATGGTATGATAGAAGAAAACCTGTTGGAAACAGAGGCACAGCAGGATTCAATGACTTGCCTTCACAAAACACACACACAGTTGAATTCATCAATTTCCCAAATTGAGGCCAAGTAATCTTCACAAAGCGTCTCTCCCCACGTGGCGGCAAAGAACCTAGGGAGAAAACAGAGTATCAGTCTTCTTCTCAGACTCAAATTTATAAAAAAAATAAAAAGAAACCAACAACCAGATGTCTCACATGACATGGCAAAGCCACTCCTCCTTCACACCCCCCTTTTCTTCTGTACTCTCTTGGCCAGAGACAAAGTCCCTTAGGACATACAAATAGTGCCTGCGTAACTAGAAAGGAGGCTTTCATGTGTCTTTTTAAGGTAGTAGCTACATGGAATTTACAAATACGTAAAACAAATGAAGACACAGAGGACTATTAGAGATCCTCAAGTTTTCCAAAGTCCTTCTTTTGGTTCAGGGAAGACACCCAAATTTGGAAAAAAAAAAAAAAAACAAGATCTGGGTTCAAATCCTGTCTCCTTTGTCTCCTACTATGTAAAACCTGGCAACTCCTTTAACCTGCTACCAGTGCTTTGGTGGGTGAAATGGAGTGAAAAATACCCAGTCCATATTCTTATTGAGACAGAAAAATTGACAAGAAAAGTTCTTAGCATCTTACCTGATTCCAATAGATATGAATTGAAGGTTAGCCTGAAGAGCAGTTTGGTGAGCAGCCTTGAACAAGAATCATTTGTTCCAAAATAATGACACCAAGAAAAAGTCTTCTTCCTTTGTTCAAAGAGTGAGTAATAGGAGGTAAAGATACCTTAGCTGAGGATGTGGCTCCGGTTCCCTGGCAGCACTGAGCATGCATACATATCTGTGTAGTGCTTTGGTTTAGATTTAGAATTTGGGCTTAAGTGTGTGTGGCTGTATTGCCTCCCCCATGTTAGATACTCAGTAAGTATTAAGTGGAATTAAAAGAGGGAGGAAGGATTTGGTCAGGGACCTTACCCTCCCTGTAATGCAGTATATTCCCAGCAATTATACACATATTACATTTTCAAAGACTATTTACTGTCTTTCTGAATACTTTCTTTAAAAAATAGGGATTTTTTTTTTCAGCCAGGTATGTTCACACATATCTGTAATCCCAGCACTCAGGAAGGTGACGCAAAAGGATTACCTGGAGTTTAAGACAGGCTGGGCTGAATATTTTCATTCCCAGATCCCCTCCTGGGTAGTATTTACAACCCCTCGGTGGTAACATAGAAAGTTCAAACTCACATCCGACTTTCAGACTTTTAGTCTTCCCAATAACACGAGTGCTGTGTCCTGTCCAACCTAACTCTGCTCATGATAGCACCACACAGCCCTGCAACCTTCCTGCATAGGGTCCAAAGTGTGTGCATTTTGCCCCTTTTGAGCTAAATCTGCAAGCTGCCCTGCTTCCTCATGAGACGCATGCGAAATGCCACCAGCAGAGAGGAGAATGGAACTCCAGCTCTGATTGTACCTTACTCACAAACAAGGACATCGGCACTCTCTGAATCCAAAGGGAATGTCAACTACATATGATGAGATGAGCCTTCATGGGAACGATGACCACTAAACAGAAGCACTCACAAGCCGCTTACTAACTGTAACCTGGGCAAGTTAGTGTCCCTGGCTGTCTCACGTTCACCTTGAAATGGAGACGCAAATGCTTACCTCATAGGACTGTCATGAGCATAAAGAGGTTTATACTTATATTTCTATTTATTTTTACAGTGCTGGAAATCAAAGCCAGATCCCTGTATCCTAGGCAAGCTCTCTACCACCGAGTTACATCTTCAGCTCTTGACTGTTTGAGATAGGGATTGTTTATGTAGCCCAGACTGGCCTAAAACTCACGAGAGTTCTGCCTCCACTCTCACTTGCTGGCATTACAGATGTGTTATCATGCCTAGCTAAGAAGTTTAAAATTTAAAATACTTAAGATAAGGTATTTGCTAAACACTAGAACATTAAAATATATCTGGTTCCTTAAATGTTAGAGAAGGTAATTTTTAAGTATGTTATGGTTATAAGCCACTATATTCACATTTGCACATCAATAATTCCCACAGAATAAATATCAGTAGCCAGGCCACATGTATGCAATGGTGGCATGCCTGTCATGGAGCAAAAAACCGCTCTCTGATTGGACTTGAGGTCCACTCCATGAAAGGGAATTCCTGCCTGGTACTGAAACCCTAATCAAAACCCTCTGGCTTAGCAGGTCCTAAGCCCTAGGGGGAAAACTACTTCTGTTGTCTGGCTAAACAAATATATTATTCCCACCAAACTGCCCTCTAAATATTTATGTTTATGGTCATATATCAATGCTACTCTCACTTTTGATTGCAAAAGCTTCTCTTTTCAGATAGGAGTGACCACTGAGGTGATTCAAATGTCATTGAAGTGCTAAGAAGTGACAGTGAAGTGTTCAGCCCTAAAGGAGACATCTCATTCACACCTTCCAAGGCTCAGGGAC
The DNA here is from genome assembly GCA_004024765.1 of Zapus hudsonius. NCBI lineage: Eukaryota > Metazoa > Chordata > Mammalia > Rodentia > Dipodidae > Zapus > Zapus hudsonius. The sequence goes on along the minus strand of PVHP010010706.1, from coordinate 31,977 downwards.
CATTGCAGAAGCAGTGGCAGAAAGAATGTGTGAGCCAAAGGAAGAAGAGGAGTACTCAACAATACTTCCACCCACAAAATGGCCTCGATATTCATGAACTCACACCTGACACTACCTACACAAGACCTGCGTCATAGCAGGAAAAGATGAGGACATCAAAATAGAAGAGAGACTAATTAGAAAGAAGGAATTCAATGGAGGGGGGACTTGGGAGGGGGTCAATGGAGGGTGCTGGGAGAGGATTATGACCATGCTATGTTGTTGATATTTATGGAAATTGCCAATGAAAAGTGTAAATTAAATTAATGAATGTCAGTACAACCTGTACTATGATCCCTAAACTCCTATATTGAAACTGTCACCATAAGCAAAACCTACAGTCAGTTGCTCCCCAGTCCACCTTGGCGTTAGTTTAAGGTCCCAGGGGCACTCTACTTGGTGCACCATGCTGAAAAACTTGCTATGACATCATACGAGTCTGGTAGACTGTGAAACACTGCTTCTAACAAGACCAACAACTATTACTTCCAGTGCCCAAGGCTGTCTACGGCTTTCCATGCCTTCACTTTAGTCTTCACAACAATCTATGTGTGTCCCAGACTTCACGAATTAAAACAGAATTATCTAGAAGGTAAAGAAGAAAGAATTCAAACCCTGTTCTTCCAGACAGAGCAGGAGCACTGAATCAACTGGCTCTGTGGAAGCTAGCCAGGGCAGGCTAATATCCTCTGTTGCTTAGGTTGAACTTGAGCACAGCTCACTCCAATTTTCGTGATTTCCCAGTGTGTTGTTTGTCACCATGGGGATGATAAGAAAAGGGAGTCTCCTTCCCAAAAGGAGGACGGCTTTCGTTTTGCATCCACATACTTGAAGCTGGGGCTGTTGCTTTGAAACATGGAGCTGAGGCAGTTTCTCAGCTGAAAGGAGACTGAGAATGGGCTGTGAAATCCAGGCCCTCTGCCTCAGTCCTGCCTCGGATCTTCTTGCAAGATGGACTGCAGGTCAGTGTCCTGCTCTGTAAAGTGGGACAGAGCCAGTCAAGTGCCTGATACCACTGCACAGCACTGGGTACATGGACGGCATTATTACTCCCACCACAAACACTAGTGGATCTTAGAAACTCCAAAGGGGGGTTGTGGTGACTCACACACCCTGAGAAATCAAAGGCCTCAAAGGGCCCCCACCTATGGTAGCACAGGAGGCATGAAAACCAGAAATGAGGACAGAGAAAAGAAGGCAAGGAGAAAGGGCTATTTAAGAGTGAGAAGGTCTCATTTGAGATCCTGTGCCATGAGCCCTAGAAGCCAGCAGCACATAGAAACAAAATTCTAATGCTCTGCATAGTCTAAGTTTTATATATCATAAGAATTAGACTACAGAGGAACTGCAGTTCACAGCCCCATTACACAACAACAAACTTCATCTTGGTGATAATCCTGGAGGCTTTCATTGGCTTCTGAAAGAAACAGGAAAAAACATATGTGTGAACAAATATGTATACATCTACATATAGTATGTGTGCACATGTATGTGTAAGAAAAGAAAGCTGTAATTGCTACTGGTAAGTGAACAATCCCCTGTTTTGATCACAATTCTGTCTTAAGCCTTCCTATTCATTAAGGAGGGGAAAAATATGAGGACAGGAAGTGGAGAGGGGAGGAGTGGAAGAGAGAGAAGAGGGCAACAGAAATCACTTTGTTTCCACCATGATGCAGTAAAATATAAATATAATCAAAGGGGTTAATCTCAGTCCTTTGTGAAGCACTGAGTCAGAGAACAAGACAAAAACAAACCTGTGATCTGGAACTTCTGGAGCCCCCACTCGGGGGGATTAATGAGGAGTACACGGCTGTGAAATTACGTGCCCTCTGAATCAGGAAAATGGTCCCACTGGTGCATGACCTTGAAATGAGGGGACGCAAACTTCACCTGATCCACAATTATGAAGCCCAGAGAGGAGGGGCTGGGGAGAAAGGAGAGGACGAGTTAAAGAGACTGTACAAATGTTCAGAATACGAAAGCCCACAAATCTCCACCAAGCCCAGCTTGCAGGGCAATGTAAGCACAGCATCCCATATTGGAGGACTTGCAAAGGCGTTGGGCGAGGAGGCAGCCTGTCCTCTCTATTTACATGAAGGGGAGATTTTGTGGCTGTTGGTAGGGACTTAGTGATGTTTGTCTCTGCTCAGTTTTTCCCTTTGCGATGAAAAATTGTTGCGAGATGATTTCTAGTCTTAGCTGCTTTACATGACAGTATTATCAAGGATTCATCAAGAGGCCATCTGTCGAATTTATGAAAAAAATATGCAAAAACAAAACAGATGAAAAGGAAGGAGCAAGACAGACTGGTCCAGGGGAAGATAGATGTGGCAGCATGTGCCTCCGTGTGAAAATTACAACATTTAAATACTGCGGAATAAATTACTGGGCCGAAAAATTAGCGACGCTCTCCCGCTATAGACACTACCCTTACCATAAGAGCATAATGAAATAGATCGCATATCAAGCCCCCCTTTCCTCAGACCATTATTATATCCTAATGAAAAATTAGGAGGAGAGAGACTCATAAACCTCAAATGGGAGGGATGAGAAGGAGCCGGGCGCATTCGCTCCAGTCCTGGGCCACGAGACGCGTCTCTGAGATGCAGTCCATATGGAAGTAAGCGCCCACCCCCCACCATTTATTAGAAAGTCAATAAAATAAATTACAGATTGTGTGAAAAAACTGAAATAATACACTTTGAAATGACAGCGAGGCTAGCCAAGCTTACTCCCAAATTAGATGGGCTGTAAAAACAGTGCATTTCAGAAAGGAACCAGCAAGGAGCCGAGCGAAAGCCCAGGAGACAAATGGCCAGAGCTGCGAGGTCGCCCCCTGCAGGCAAGACGCGGAACCACATGCACCTGCGGTCACAATCCTGAAGGAGCTCCGGACCCAGAAGCAAGTCTGCAGGATCCCAGCACCGCAGGCACTGAGTTCTAACCCTTAGACTCTCTTAGCAGCCCACTGTCCTCAGCGGCTTTCTCCACCGCTAAAAGATCACCCTTCAATTTTCTCCCATTTTATTCTCCCATCCGAGAGTGTGATGCATAGGAAAACTACTATTCTCGTGCCTTTACAGGATGCTTAACAGAAAAACTAATAATGTGTTAAAATAAGATGCTCCAAATTCACAAATTCACAACTGAAATCCTCACAAAGACCTCTGGAGGAATGTGAAGTCCTATCAGAGAAAGAACTATTGAGGATGATAAATTTACAAACGACATCAGTGATGAACTATGGTATTGCCAGCACTAGTCTACATGCAGTGAGTATCTACATACAGGACTGGGAGAATCAGTGCTTATCATTGCTCCGCTGGACACGCAAGAGGGGCGGGGCACAGAACTGCCTAAGTGTCCCATTCATGGCTAACAGTCAAAACCCCAGCTATTGGAACCCGGGTGATCATGTTCAAGGCTCTACTCCACCAAGAAATAACACTCCCCCATCGGAGAGGCAGCCCAGCAAGAACTCATTTACGTTGTTTGAATGTTAACAACTCTTTCACCAGCATATATAAGAATAAAAACTATCTATGAAATTAAATCAAGTTGTATCATCCCTCAGACTACTTCAAATCATAATCATCAACATAATCTCTCTCCTAGTTTTCTCTTTCTGATGACTAAAGAATAATATTTAGAAGTATTTCTTCCATCCATTATGGGACTCAAGAAAAGAAAGTAATGACACTAAGGATTAAAAAAATAATATCTCAACCCACGGATGAAAGTGAGGAGTGGCACCCAAAGACCTGGTTTAAAAAACTACTCAAATATAAATTAGAGCCTCTCTGAGTATTATCCATATTACTACTGTCCAGGAAAATCCTGTAATGTTTGAGACCTATGATAGGTCAGCATTTAGACACATTTTCTCAATAAACCCAAAAAAAATCTCTGCTGTTACAATGAACATGTGATTAAGGATTTCCCATCTGAACTATCTGAACCCCCTGATTACAAGACAGCAACTCACCTTACCTTCTATTTTGGAAATAAAAAGTATTTGCAGCATTTGAAATCTACAAAAAACATTATACATAACACTGTGTGATCTATGATGGTCTGTGTAAGACATTGAAGTTGAAATTCACTGTTTTCTGTTTTTCAATATATTTTTATTTATTTATATGAGGGAAGGAAAGTTGTGAATATAAGCCCACCAAGGACTGTGGCCACTGAGAACTCCAGATGCATATGCTACTTTGTGTACCTGACCTTTTGTGGGTACTAGGGAATTAAACCTGGGCCAGCAGGCTTTACAAACAAGTGGTTACTTTTAACAACTGAACCATCTCCTAAGCCTGAATTTTTCTCTTTTCAATACACACTAGGTTCCGTCCTCTCTGCATTATTCTTTCACATAAGCACAACACACATTAACAATGCTTCCTCAACATAATGTTAATTTCACGTACTATTTTTGTTTTGTTTTGTTTTTGTTTATTTGGTTTTTTGTTTGTTTTGTTTTTCGAGATAGAGTCTCTCTCTCTCTCTCTCTAGCCCAAACTGACCTGGAATTCACTATGTAGTCTCAGGGCAGCCTCAAATTCACAGCGATCATCCTACCTCTGCCTCCCGAGTTCTGGGATTAAAGGTGGGGTTCACCACACCGGGCAAATACAGTGGCATGATCCTCACTGGACATCCCAGTTCTTAACCCTATCAACTTCTAACTAGACACCCAGTGGCCAGACCTGGATCATGCATACACATCCTCATGACTAGGGTATAGAGGGTCACAGGCCAGCTAGCCCAGTGCATGTTAGCTACTGGGTGCCTAGGATTCGCCTCCATCTAAGAATCCTTGGTCTTGTTTCTGTGTGCAAGAGTGAGTTTTCTTGTTGAATTGCAATGAGATCAAACTTGTCTATCCTTGACACAGAGGCCTCTCAAGGCCCTTGAAAACTCATCAGTACACATGGATGCATGGATGTAGGGTTCTGTCACCCACACAACTATTTCCTGTTCTTCCACTGTTTTGGGCTTTTTCTCACACACAGAAGCCAATGAACTATTTACATATTCATATGTTGGCATTATACACTATGATTTGTATGTTTGTTAAATTTAAACAAATTCTTTTTTTTAGGTAGGGTCTCACTCTAGCCCAGTCTGACCTGAAACTCACTCTGTCATCCCAGGCAGGCCTCAAACTCATATTGATCCTCCTACATCTGCTTCCCAAGTGCTGGGATTAAAGGCATGAGCCACAACACCCAGCTTGATCATTTTTTATAATGTATCTACCTCACCAACATCCATAACATTTATAATTTAGTTAACTTAGCCTTGATTCACCAGCTTCTTAGAGATTCTAAAACTAGCTAGTATGCACAAATGTCAACAGGTTGTGTAATCTGTACCTCATTTCACATAGCCATAACTTGCTTTGAATATAAAATTTAAGTCCCTTACATAGCATATAAAAGAAAAATGTAATGGGCATTTCAAATTTAATAGTGTTAAAGAGAGTTTTTAATTTTTATAGCCAGAAACCATCCATTGTCTCTAAAAATGTGACCATCACTAATTCGCCCAATTTCTTAAGCCAAAAATCTCGTGTCCTTGCTTCTACTTTCTGCTAGCTTGCTTACGGCAAGTGCATCCCTTCACTCTGCCCCTTCCCACCCCCATTCAAGAGGAACCTGTTTTCTAGTTTTCATTTTAGTGAAGTCTATAGCTCTTCTGCACACATAGCTTTTACTCAAGAAAAGTTTACAAAATTAAAAATGGATTGTAATGAAAAGAACTACACAGAAGCTAAAGATAACTGTTTCTAAAGTGTCTAAAGGCACCAGCTTTCATATGGAGTATTTCTTACAAAAAAATCTCAATTTTGAAAAATGTAGGTGAGAGTGCCTCTGATAATATCCAATAAGTGGAGACAAACTGCTGCATTTTCATGAGGCTAAGCATTTGTCATTCCAGTTTCTGCTAATGACAACATCCTCTGTTACTAGAGTAGACTACAATGGACCCTTGCCCCCTCTCATCATATTTGCTCTGCCATGGCACTGTGACACCTGTCTTAGAGCTGGGGTGCTAGCTAACTTGCCCAAGACCACTTAGTGCATCAGTGCTAAAATTCATGCCAGAACTTCAGTGTTTGAGAGCCTGATATGGTGCCTACTCCACACGTAAGCACACACACAGATCACACACCTCAACGAGTAAGAATGAGCTCCCTTAGGGTCACCAGACTCAGCGACCATGCTATCAACCACAGTTGCTCCCTTAGATCAGGGGATTGTTGAAAGGAGTCTCCTGAGATGCTGGGATTATTGCACATTTAACTAGTCCCTCAGTGCCCGACACTGTCCCACAACGTAGCCAGGGACACTAGCTCCAAGGCCACTTCTCCCTGAGCCTTTGACTTGGCTCAGGGAAGACATCCCAGGAGGGCAGGCCAGCAGGTGACACTGCAAGTGTGCTGAGTATGGTTCCAGCCCCGGCTTGTGTGCTGGTCCGGTTTTTCATTCAAAGCTTCGTCCTTTATGGAGCAAATCTCTTTTGATCTGTGCCTGCTCAGCACATGGAGAGGAGGCTGGGGAGACACAGTGTTATCTCAAATTAAGGGCACATCAAATAAACACTATGCCCCCCTCATCCGCAAAGGAACAGAAAATAAATCAGCACCCAGACCCTTCTTTTACAAACCTACAAATCATCAGAAATATAAACGCGTTCATCTCCAGCCCCATGTTTTAATAAAGACTCCCCCCTCCTTTTTTTTTTCAGACTCACTCAATTACAATATCACTATCAGTTCACATTACAGGTCAGAGATACGAGGCTTAATGTATGAGGAGCTCTCGCTCCTCTAATGGCCTGTCATTCGGGGGATTTGAATGTCAGAATACAGGCTGCCTCGGTAATGCTACTCGGCAGGCCGATGATGAAAACTTGGAGAATCGTGAAGAGCCCTCCAGAACCACATCACGGGAAGGTTACCGGGGAGAGCCTTTCATTCTGCTTTGACCCCTTGATCTGACAAGTGACACCTACAAAATGAACAGCTCTCCGACTTAAATTGTTTAACTGTAGCCTGATCAGTTTTATTATCTTGCTAATCCAGATATCAGCCATTTCATCAGAATGGAAGATATGCATATCATGAATTATTTTGACACGGGGACCTTTTAATTTTTGCCAGCAATATTTCACTGCCCCAATCAGGGCCCAGCAGCCACCGATGCCGCTCGCCTCCTGGGATGTCATGGGATGGACGGTGCTCCTGATGGCACAAATCACCCGGGAGCTGCAAGCATGATTATCCGCGCTGGTCATGCATTTCATTACCGCAGCATCCTCCCGCCTGCTCTGCCATTGCTTGGGCCTGCTCAGCTCTGGGGTAGCACTTCCCTCTCTCTCCCTTCGGCAGATGATTTTCAACAGAAACCCCAGGTGTGCACTGCAGACAAGGCCAGCTCCATGCAGGACACGAAGCAGCCTGGGGACTTGAATGGCCCATTCCGAGCCTGGAGAGTGGGTTAATCAGCACTGTGGTTTCCACAGAGAAACAGTTGGGTGGGAAAGCAGTGTCCTAAGGATGCTTTTGTAAGGGCAGCGCCTTCTTCCCTTCCCTGTGTTTCGTAATCCTCCTCTCTCTTGCTAGCCATTTTGGGGGCCCAGCGCAGCTCAGACCCGGCCCCTGAGGTCACCACTGAGCAGCCACAGAAAACCCACCTTTATGGATGCCCATGTCAATCCACCCCGTACACAGCACCTTCTCTAGGCTCACAGACTCACCTGATTTCAGAGAGGACACCTAACCGTGATTTGTTTCCTTCTTTGCACTGACAGTTAGAAACTGTAAAACTCAATTTGCTGTGCCTTTAAAATACAGCATAGAGGGGAGGGCAGCGGGGAACTGGGGATAACAACTCATTGTTTGCCCACTAAATATTGTAACTCATTATGGACAATAAAAAAATACAGCATAGAGCCCATCATATGATCTAGTCACGCCTCCTCTGGATATGTACCCAAAAGAACTGAGAGCAGGGACTCAGATATTTGCATATTCACAGTAGTCCTCTTCACAATATTCAAAAGGTAGAATGAACCAAGCACCCACTAGTGGATGAACAAATAAACACTTGTGGTGCATACACAGTGGAATTTCAGTCAGCCTTAAAAAGGAATGTAAATCTAATCTGTGTGACAATGTGGAAGAACTTTGAGGATATTAGGTTAAGAAAAATAAGGGAAAGAGTAAATGCTGCTGTATAATTGTATCTGTTCGAGGTACTGAGGGTAGACAAGTTCACAGAGGAAGAAAGCAGAGTGGTGGTTGCCCAGGGCCTGGGGACAGAAAGATAAGCAGAGTTGTTAATGGACATGGAGTATCAGTTATGCAAGAAGGAAAGAACATAGAGAATGATGGTCGTGAAAATCTACCCACACTGTTGGATGTGCTTAGTGCAAGGATACACTTGAAAATAGCCAAGTTTATTAACTTATATTCACAATAAGAAAGCCACACTTTGGCAAATGTAAAGGGCCTTATAGAATGTTTACTATATAATTTTGTCATCATTTGCTTTATATATTCTATTTATATTTCACTTGTGTCTTTAATTTCCTCACTGACTTTTAAAAGTATTATATTATTGTGTTATGTTCTTTTTTGTAATGTGATTTTTTTTTTGAGAAACAGGAAGCATTTTAATATTGGAATGTAATCAGACTGGCACGACAGTGTTGTTGGATAATTGTGTTGCAGGAAGAGAAATGTGTGCTTCTGAAGCCCATTGGTGACACCGGTGTGAGGTATCATGAGTTTAGGGAAGGCTGTTTCCTGCTTTTCCCTCAATCAAGGGGACCACATCCTCCTGGGTGGCACATGTCTTAGCTCACCCAAAACCAGGCACAGTTATGGGAGGGAAAAGATCTATTGAAACTACAGATTCAGGGGAAGTTCCATAATGGTGACAGAGGCTGGCCTCCTTTCACCAAGAGAGAGAGAGAGAGAGAGAGAGAGAGAGAGAGAGAGAGAGAGAGAGAGAGAGAGAGAGAGAGAGACCGTCATCAATAGCACACACACAGAACAGAAAACAGGCAAGGGGAAGAGATAGCCTTAGGGTGGAGTCTTGCAGCCCTTTACGATATTGGTTGACTCCCTGAGTCTCTGGAATTTCCTTTCCTGCACTGCACTCCCAGGAAAGGATGTCTGTTTCTAGCTCCCCTGAGCCTCCTTATATCTACCCCCTATTGAGAGGGCTGCCTTCCTGTGAACATACTCAGAGACCCACCCAAGATGACTAAAAGGTCAACTTATCAACAAAACTTAACCATCACAGCAACAAAAACCCTACAGTGCTCTTCTGGGTCTTTCCCCAGCCTTCGGTCCCTTTATAACAAATTTCTTGGGCTGAGGAGATGACTCCATGGGTTTAATTGGCCACAAAAGCAAGAAGGCCTGATTTCAGATCCCCAGAACTAATGTAGAAGCTGGGCGTCTTGTCATTTATCTTTAACCCCAGCATGGGAGCAGAGACGGTGAATCCACAGTTCTTTGTCTAGCCAGTCTAAACAAATCAGTGAGCTTGAGATTCAGACAAAGACCTTTTCTCAATGAATAAGATGGAAAGTGACAATGAACCCTAGACATTGATCTCTGGCCTCCATAATCATGCGTATACATGTGTCCATGCACCTGCACGTGTGTGCCCACATACAAGCATGCATTTACACACACACACACAAACACAAACACACACACACTATATATATATATATACACATATATATATATGTGTGTGTATATATATATATATAAAACCCAAGCCTGGGCCAGACTTACTTGAGTTTTACAGTTTCCTAGAGCCCCAAATTGAGAAAAGCCCCTCATTTGATTCAGTGTTCTGCTATCAAATATTTACACATAATAACTTCAATAACTTCAAACAAGAAGACTATTATTGCTGTTTTGCACAAAGCCTCATGAGTTGTGTTTTTGCTCTTGCCTCCATTGGACAGGAAGCATCATGGAGAAAAGAAGCTGCTTTAGTTTTACCAAACCCCAAAACTAGTGCAATGCCTCACAGGCTGCTCCATAGGAGGTACTCAGATGCAGCCAGTCCTCCATCCAAGGGTTTTTCAGTCACAAGTTTAAATGATCATGGATTTAAAATATTGGAAAAACAGCAGCTGACCCAAAGACATACAGGCTTTGCCTCCTGGTCACATTCTATACACAATATAGTCCAACAGCTATCTCCCTTGCATTAAGTAATATAATCTACAGCTAATTTTCAATATACAGGAGGATGTGGGGGGTATATGTAAATACTGTGCCAGGATTCTGGAATCAATCCCCATGGATACCACAGGACAACTGTTCAGGCTGAAACTATGTCAAGCAAGTCCTTTATTTCACAGAACTAAATATTCTTTCCTTACATTTACTGTATCAAACCCACTCCAGACAGAATTTACAAAGCAGAAAAGGCAGGTGTCATGGTTTGATCCAGGTGTCCCCCACAAACAAATGAATGTGTTCTGGGTAATCGATCCTCAGCTGATGGCAGTTTGGATTTTACAACTTCGATGGAGCTGTGTTGTTGGGGCGGGCTTATGGGGATTATAAACCAGCTTCCCCTTGCCAGTATTTGGCACACCTTCCTGCCTCTATTTCCAGTGCTGTGGCGGAGGTGATGTCCACCCCTCTGCTCATGCCATCGTTTTCCCTGCCAGGATGGAGTCTCTCCTCGAGTCCGTAAGCCAAATAAACCCTTTCCTCCACAAGCAGCTTTGTTTGGGTTCTTTCTGCACAGCAACTAGAATGCTGACTGCAACAGCAGGCTAAGTATGAAAAAGAAGCTCAAGGGCATCATGATCCTGGACTTTTCGAGGTTAGACTTCACACATGTAAACCAAGTTGGCTGTGAGGAACATGACATGTTACAATCATAGTCCCCTTGGCCATGATCCAAGTTCCAGCTGTAAGACAAAACCATGCATACGTTTATCTTAGCAGGGCATCAATAACATTTCTTTCAAGACCTTGTAATATGTATGAAGATGACATGATAAAATCCATTATTCTGAATACTAGCCAAAAGAATTAACTTTAAAACTCAACAACAAAAAAATCTGTTGAGATATGATTTTTCACATCTTCTGTAGGAAACATGACCTAACAATTCAGCCATTCTTCCCAGTTTCTCTGGAAGGTAAAATTTTAAGGGCTTTATGTTTTAACTACAAATTACTGCAGAGAAAGAACAGAACTAGATGAAAAATGTAAAAAAGAGGAAGTTAAAGCTGAAAATGGAAAACAGAAGTGAGGACCACAATCGTATATCACAGGTCATAGTCACTTCCAGTTCAAGGTTTGCATGATATCAGGTTTCTGCCAAGGTTGTCCAAAAGCTGAAGGCTTCCTTTTTTTTTTTTGTTTGTTTGTTTGATTTTTGTTTTGTTTATTGGTATTTTAATTTTCAAACCCTAACAATGTGTCAAGAATTTCAACCAAAGAATGGTGAATACGCAATTTTGGTATTTGACATTTAATTTCTATGTTCACAGGCATCAGGAACCAAAGTAAACCAAAGGCATTAATCTGAGTGTTGTGGTCAGCTTCTTAGTAGCTGCGCAGGAAGAACCCAAACAAAAGCGACTTGTGGAGGAATGGGTTTATTTGGCTTACAGACTCGAGGGGAGACTCCATCCTGGCAGGGAAAACGATGGCATGAGCAGAGGGCTGGACATCACCTCTGCCACAGCACTGCAAACAGCGGCAGGAAGGTGTGCCAAATACTGGCAAGGGGAAGCTGGCTTATAACCCCCATAAGCCCGCCCCAACAACACAGTTCTAGTGAGGTTCTAATTCCCGAATTGCCATCAGCTGAGGATCGATCTATCAGAACACATTCATTTGTTTGTGGGGGACACCTGGTTCAAACCATGACACTGAGGCAGCAGGAAAGAGGGAAGAAGAGGAAGATAGGAGATGAGGAGGGGGGCGAAGGGGATTCAAGAGAGAACGGCACTCAGGGCTGTATTCTCCAATTTGCAGACTCTCACTAAGCCTTCCCCCACCCACATGCTCACTCTGTTCCTAACAGCATCTTTATCAATTAAGATTCTATGAGACTGGCAAGCTCCAAGATCAACAGTACCATCCACATATTCACTATTCCACTGGCACAGTGAACAATTCCGAATATTAAAAGTAAAGCAACACATTCTGCCATGTCTTTTGTATACAGACAGCTGAAGCTACATGAAAGTTTGGCACCAAAAGGCCAAGTACCATATTTTCAGCCACCCACACGCCAAACCCCATAATAACTACAGACTCTGGATGTGAGATTTTCAGACATTTGCCGCAAAGGAAAACTAATAGTCATGTTTCTTTTTGTGCTTCCTTTCCTAGCAGGGCAGTTTCTCGACTCTAAAACCTCATGCATGGAAGCTAAAGAGAACAAAGGGTGCTGGGAAGATATTTTCACCAGATGTCAAATGGCACTTATTTATTTAAACAGAAAACCCCACTTTGTGCACTTGGTTTACTTAGTGGTATGTGCTCTGTAACAAGTATTTTTTATGAGTGAAAAGCTGCCACCCGTGCATTTAAGTTACAATAGGGCGTCGGGAAAGTCTGTTCACTGAGACTAAATATTGCTCTTTTTGCTTTTGGTTGAGATGTAAATTCCACTCCCATCCTCTTTCTATAGTAGTAAAAACTCTATAGCTCAACTTATTTCTAGATTCATTAATAATCCTTCCTCAGTGGTCAAATGTGGAAGCAAAGAGTTTCCATCTTGCTGTGCCTTGAAGGTAGGTGTATCAGCTATAGAGAATAGAACTTCTCAACTCTTAATAACAAAAAGTATGTCAGATCTCTCCATTCCTGTGCCATCAGAAACTAATTCTAAGGGCTTATGTTGCCCCACAGTGAGGGTAATGAAATGATTAACTTGCACCTTTTTGAGCTTCTGCAAATAAGTAGAATGTTAATTTTTCTTCATAAAATGTGCTTTGACATCCCTCGTTCTGCTCAATAGAAAATGTGCTTTCAGGTCAGATCATCGAGGAGTTTCTCCACCTGTCAGAAATGAGCACTTCTCCTACTGACAAGGCGAGAGGCAGTTGGACAGAGAAGACAGACTCACTTGGCTCACATTAGAAATAGACAAAATGTTTCAGAGATAAGCAAATAGATGGCAAATGTATTCCCAGATCACCAAACCAGATTCTGCAGAGCACAGAGGAGAATGCCAACTCACTGAGAGGTACAATAGGTAAACAGTGCACTGATAAAGAGAGCTCAAGTACAGAAGTGCATTTCTATTGAGCAGACCAAGGGATGTCAAGGCATGTCTTATGTGGAAAAATTTAACATTCTGCTCATTTGCAGAAACTTAGAAAAGTCTTGGTGTCATGGTTTGATTCAGGTGTCCCCCACAAACAAATGAATGTGTTCTGGGTAATCAATCCTCAGCTGATGGAAGTTTGGATTTTACAACCTCGATGGAGCTGTGTTGTTGGGGGCAGACTTAAGGGGATTATAAACCAGCTTCCCCTTGCAGTATTTGGCACACCTTCCTGCCGCTGTTTCCAGTGCTGTGGCAGAGGTGATGTCCACCCCTCTGCTTATGCCATCATTTTCCCTGCCAGGATGGAGTCTCCCCTCAAGTCCATAAGCCAAATAAACCCATTCATCCACAAGCTGCTTTTGCTTGGGTTCTTTCTTCACAGCAACTAGAAAGGTGACTGCAACACTCGGGTCAACCAGTGTACTATTCTCTGAACATTTCCCAGCACTTTAAAGACATTGAAAAATTTGGGCATGATGACTCAAGCCTTTAATCCTAGCACTGAAGAGTCTGAGGTTCAAGAATGCTGTAAGTTCAAGGCCATCCTGGGCTACAGAATGAGTTCCAGGTCAGATTGGACTAAAGCGAGACCCTGCCTCAATTTAAAAAATAAAATAGATGTTTGCTGGATCAGAGCTGGAATCTTCCTTCATGCTGGTTAACTGTCATAGTGCTCGAAACTGTTATGCAAGTTGCTGAGGGAAAATCATCAATAATCCTAACCAGCAGTAGACACTGAGAGCCACACAACTGGCCATCCAGGCAAGATGTGCCCACAAGTGCAACAGTAGCATGACTGTTACTGGGGTAACCAACTGCTCTCTGATTGGATTTGAAGCCTGCTTCACAGGAGGGAATTTATGACTGGTATTGAAAACCTCATCAAAAGCCCATGGCTGGGATATGAGGAAGCTGCTAGTATTGATTGGCTAAATGGCCATGTTTTGCCCATCAATTTGTCCTCCATTTATATTTATGTCATAGATTAGTACTGCTCTTACTTTCAGTCAGAGCAGCTTCTTTTTACAGATGACCACTTTTCATAGGTAACTACCAGGGAAACTGCAGAGTCATAAAAATGCTGATTAGAAATAACAGTTAAGTACATTACACCAAATAATACATGTTTATCACACCTACCAAGACTCAGATGAGGTGGCACTAAGAATATAAGGACTCGATGAGTACTTTAAAATACTGTCTTCTGGACATAAAGTAACCATTGCATTCAAGATGCAAGTGGCTAGAGTTGCCTATGTAGTATTCAGTCCATCAATATGTCATTGTGGGTGATAGAGAAAGCCAAAATAAAAAAATAGAGATGGTCCAGGTCTACCTGACCCCACACAAGCAGAACCTCAGGGAGAGGATTCTCCACTCTTACCAGAATTGCAAAGTCAAAACAACCTAAAGAAGAAGACAACAGGGTCCATCTGGGCAGTTCCTGAAGGAGAAGATAACAGGAACCAGCCAATCAGATCCTCAACAGCTTCAGGCACCCTCCCTTTCCCCAAACACCAGAACCAGGAACCTCTGGAGTTCTGGTGACTCCAAGTGAGCAGAGACACCACTCAGCAACATAGCATCCAGCACAGCCAATCTCAACAGCAGATCCACTGACCCAACCAGCCTAGCTGAGCCTACAGCATGACAAAGAAGGAACCAGCCTCACACTCAGTTTAGGTAAGACCAGAAGCCATCCCAAAAGGTAACAGGGCTGTCTTAAAGCAGGGCTGTCTTAAACCTACCCCAAAGCCAAGTATATAGGCCTACACTGGAAAGGCTAATTGTACCTTCCATTTCAGGGCAAATTATGTGTTAGAGCTGAATGGTGTACCTTTGGTGAGCATGCCATTCTTAAATAATCTGGGTCTTGAGAGTGAATTTGTCATGTTTGATATCTCTTGATTTATGGTGCCTTTTGTCTTTTTCTTCTGTCTTCCTTGGGAGCAGGATCTCACTCAGTGTCAGGCTGACCTGAAGCTCAGTATAAACCAGGAATGTCAGCCTCCCACTCAACAGGATTAAGGGTGTAAATTAATGCACACCCTTGAGAACTTTGGCTTTGTTAGAGTACCTGTTTGGTCCCACTCTTGCATAAATACTCTGTGCTGGTCTTGTGTATATACTGTCCAGTTGGAACTGTATTTGGTTCCACCCAGCCTACTAGAATATTAGCATAGCAGACAACTACAACTCCTTGGGTCATTTCTGTCATCACTCTGGAAGTAATATAAGAGCCACACCTGCACCTCAGACTCCCACCCTGAAGATATAGAACTTCTGATCTACATGTCTAAGAAACTTAAGAAATAATTAGGAAACCCAAGCACTGAAATAACTCAAGATGCAAAAATCTCTACATTATGATGTGGGGCCTTGCTAAGGGACACTGAGGACATAAAGGGTTAACTAAGAGTTGAGACAGGCTGAAGCCCCGATGGCTCACTGCTGAGACCCAGTAGGCACTTCATCACACTCCTCTTTTGATCCTAAACTTCCGGATTCCCTGGCAAGCCACAGTGAACCCTGTGTTCTCACCCCAGCGGTACTAGACAATAGGTGACAGTTCCAGGTGACAGTTTCTCCATAACTGCTACCATCGAATCCATGTATAGAATCACGTACTTCCAGCCACTCAGGGCTGAGCAAGCCCCTCAATTTATGCAAATTAGGCATTCACAGGTTTCTAGCCCCTGCCTATCCACTCATGAGGTGCCCACAGACCACCATGCCCCAACAAATCCCCTTGTTATGACTCTGCCTCTAATTTTCCTGGCTTCACCTCTCTATAAATATGGCCTCTCCACATACAATAAACGATATCTGCCCATTCCAACCACGGCGGCTGTATCCCGAGAGTTTTCCTCTTGTCTCTCGTAAACTCACATCCTGCCCACCCAGCTCTGCGGACTATTCGCCCAGCTCCCTCTCTGCCAGCCTCCGCTGCGGCCCACAGCATCTGCAGCAAAGAAACATTATGATACACAAAAAAATCAAGATAATATAATTCCACCAAAAGCTATAAATCCATCAGAAATGACCTACAGTGAGACTGTCTTAGATGAAATGCCTGACAAAGAATTCAAAAGAATGATTGTAACTAAGTTCAAAGAAATCAAAGAAGAAAACAAACTCCAGAGGAGAACACAGGAAACCAACTTAATGGAATAAGGAGGTAGATACAAGATATGAGTAAGGAAATAGAAATAATAAGAAATGCCAATCAGAAATGCTAGAAATGAAAAACATAGGAAGTCAAATACAAAACTTTGCAGAAAGTCTCAACAAGAGAATGGACCAAGGAAAAGACAGGATATCTAAACAGGAAGACAAGGTGGCAGAACTAGAACAGTCCAACAAAGAGAAAGACAAACTAAGAAGAAGGTATGAAAGGGAATTTCAAGACATATAAGACACTGTGAAGAGATAAAACATAAGAATTCAGGGTATAGTGGAAGGAGAAGAATTTCACCCTAAGGGCATAGTAGGTATTTTCAAAGAAATCATAGAAGAAATTTTTCACCAAAAAGGAAAAGTGATACAATACGGATACAGGAAGCACTTAGAACACCAAACAGGCAAAACCATGAAAAACCTCATCTCATCATATTTTAAACAACATACTGAACACACAGACCAAAGAACATATATTGAAAGCAGTAAGAGAGAAGCATCAAGGAACCTATAAAGGCAAGCTCACCAGGATAACAGAAGATTTCTCAACAGAAAATTTAAAAGTAAGAAGGGCTTGGAGTGATGCATTCCAAGTTCTGAGACATAACAACTGTCAGCCAAGATTACTATATCTAGCAAAGCTATTCATCAGAATTGAAGGAGAAATAAAGACTTTCCACAACAAACATGCACTTAAAGGAATATATGTCTACAAAGCCAACTGTAAAAAAAACATACTTGAAGGGATCTTTCAGACTAAAGAGAAAGAAAAACACATACATGAGAAAACAGGAAAAAATAGACCATACTCAAATAATAGGTAATACAAGATAGTAAAGGAAAAATGCAAAAGCAAGAAATGGAAAAAATAAATACCCATCCTTAAATAATAACCCTTAACATCAATGGCCTTAATGCCCCAACCAAAAGATAAAGACCTGAAGACTGGATTAAAAGGCAGGATATATTTGTTGCCTCTAAGAAACACATTGCTCCATAAACTTCCTTAGGAAGAAAGGATGGAAAATGGAATTTCAAGCACATGGGCCTAGGAAACAAGCCAGTGTTGGTTTCCTAATTTCAGACAATATAGACTTCACAGCACTGGAAACAGCAGCAGGAAGGTGTGCCAAATACTGGCAAGGGGAAGCTGGCTTATAACCCCCAAAAGCCCGCCCGCAACAACACAGCTCCGTCGAGTTTGTAAAATCCAAACTGCCATCAGCTGAGGATCTATCAATCAGAACACATTCATTTGTTTGTGAGAGACACCTTGACATCAAACCATGACAATCCTAAATAAAGTGGGAATAGAAGGAAGTTATTTCAACATAATAAAGGCCATTTATGACAACCTTATAGCCAACATTATACTAAATGAGGAAACAAAGCATTTCCACTAAAATCAGAAACCAGACAAGGGCATCCAATATCCCCAGTTTCATTTAATATAGTACTAGAAGTCTTAGCTAGTAATAAGGCAAGAGACACAAATAGAAGGGGTATAAATTGGAAAGGAAGAGATCAAATCATCATTATTTGCAAATGATATGATTCTATACATAAGGGACCCTAAAGACTCCTTTGCAAACTGGTAGAGCTGATAAACACTTTTAGCAACATAGCAGGAAACAAAATCAACACACAAAAATCAAGAGCTTTCTTATATATTGACAACAAACAGGCCAAGCATGAAATCAGGGAAATACTCCCATTCACAATTGCCTCAAAAAAGAGATAATTATAAGGTACCTTGGAATAAAGCTAACCAAAGAAGTGAAGGATCTCTACAATGAACTCTTTAAAACACTCAAGAGAGAAATTACAGAAGACACTAGGAAATGGAAACACATCCCATGTTCTTGGATTGGAAGAATCAACATTGTGAGAATGTCATTTTTCCAAAAGCAGTCTACACATTTAATCCAATCCCCATCAAAATTCCAATGGAATATTTCATCGAAATGGAAAAAATCATAAATTCATTTGGAAGCACAAAACACCTTGAATAGCCAAAACAATTCTAGGCAACAAAAATAAAGCATAAAAACAGAAGAAAAAAATAAAGCTGGAGGTATCACCATGACTGATTTTAAGATATATTACAGCACCATAGTGACAAAAACAGCATGGTACTAGCACAAAAACACACATGTAGATCAATGGAACAGAATAGAGAGCACTGATACAAACCAAGACAGTTATAGCCATCTTATTTTTGGCAAAAATTCCAAAAATATTCATTGGAGAAAAGACAGCCTCTTTAACAAATGGTTTTGGGAAAACTTGATATCTATATGTAGAAGAATGAAGATAGATCCATATCTCTCACCATGCACAAGAATCAAGTCCAAATGGATCAAAGACCTTAATATCAGAACTGAAACCATGAAACTGCCAGAGGAATAAAGTAGGGGAAACACTTCAATACATTGGCATGGGCAATGACTTTCAAAATATAACCTCAGCTGCTCAGGAAGTAAAACCACTAATTAGCCATTGGGACCTCATGGATTAAAAAGCTTTTGTAGAGCAAAGGAACCTGTGAATAGAACAAACAGGCAACCTACCAAATGGGGAAAAAAATCTTTGCCAGCTATATATCTGACAGAGGATTAATATCCAGGATATACAAAGAACTCAAAAAACTAAATAATAAGAAATCAAAAAAATGGACTACGAAGCTGAATAGAGAGTTCTCAAAAGCAGAAAAACAGGTGGCCTATAAAGACCTAAAAACATGTTCTACCTCCTTCACAATCAGGGATATGTAAATTAGTGATTTCCAGGTCAGCCTGGGCTAGAGTGAGACCCTACCTCCATCTCTTGAGATGGAAGGATTAAAGGCTCAGAGTGAAGGAATTGCTAGAAATGAGACCAAAGTCATCATATGGTGTGCTGTGCATGTAAAATCACACTGGAGCCTAGCAGGTTTTAGTGTGACCATGTAGAGAGATTTGATGTCTGACAACCAGAATGGGTATCAATACAGGAAAACCATGAATGAGGAAACAAACTAATGGAATCATATAGCCAGTGGGAATGGTTATGCAGGGAATAAAAGAAACCAAGAGTCATGGTTTGATCCAGGTGTCCCCCACAAACAAATGAATGTGTTTTCAATGATCAATCCTCAGCTGATGGCAGTTCGGGAATTACAACCTCACTAGAGCTGTGTTGTTCCGGGCGGGCTTATGTGGTCTAAGCCAGCTTCCCCTTGCCAGTGTTTGGCAAACCTTCTTGCCGCTGTTTGCAGTGCTGTGGCAGAGGTGATGTCCACCCCTCTGCTCATGCCATCGTTTTCCCTGCCAGGATGGAGTCTCCCCTGGAGTCCATAAGCCAAATAAACCCATTCCTCTAGAAGCCATTTTTGTTTGGGTTCTTTCTGATGATTAATTTGTCACTTCCTGGAAATCTTTCCTTATCATCATCTTCAGAACATTTATAATGTATCCAAATCAATTAGTCCCAATAGGCCATGGACCTAAGTGTGGGGCATTATAATGTAACCACCCTATAAACCAAAAACTTTCAAACTTTACAACTTTAGAGAAAGAATAAATTTGGAAACATTCAAAGCTCTATATCTTAGTAGTAATAAGATATTTTTGAGTGTGTATATGTAGTGTGTATGCATGTTCACATATGTGTGGGAACTCATGTACACAGGTACAGCATGAATGTGGACACCAGAGGATGAGATTGGGTGTCTTTCTCCATTCCTTCATTTACCTAAATAGGGTCTCTCACTTGAGCCCAGAGCTCACCAATTCCACTAGTCTAGTTGCCCTAAAAATCTCATCTCTACCTTCCATGTGCTAAGATTCCAGACAGGCTACCATGACCAACCAGCATTTATATGGGTGCTAGGGATCCAAACTCTGCTCCTGCTTGGGTAGGAAGTGCTTTATGAACTGAGCCCTGGTATCTTTGCAGCACCTAAGATATTGTTTGGATCCTAACTTTTATTTATTTATATATTTTTGCATCATTGTGATAAGATATATGACAGAAACAACTTCAAAAAGAAATTATTTATTTCAATACAGGTTTAGAGGGTTTAGACCGCTTGGCTCTAGCACTTGGACAGAGCATTATAGAGGCGGAAGGCTATGGTAGAAAATAGCTGTCTATATTGTCCTGGTCAAGGAATAGTGGGATAGGTAGGGCCCAGAAATAAGATAGCTCCCTGGGGCATGCCATCAGTGACCTATTTCCTGACTTCTAAATGTTCTACAATCTCCTAAAATAATGGGGACCAAATGTGCAGGGATCCTGGGGGGTCATTCATATCAAGCCCTCCCAGCTGTATTCCACAGGAAAGTGAAGTGAAAGTGCTCTGGGCTGGAGAATGTGGCCCCAGAGTTCTTTCTGCACCACAGGCCAAAGACCACTGAGTAGATGGGTTCACATTAAATGCACTATCTAAGGCTAGGCATAGTGACACACTCCTGTAATCCCAGAACTTAGAAGTTATAAGCAATGGAAGTCGTAGTTCCAAGGTCAGCCTAGGCTACATAGCAAGTTTGAAGCCAACCTGCTCTATATGAGACTCTGTTTAAACATAAAACAATAAGGGCTGGAGAGATGGCTCCATAGTTAAGATGTTTGCATGCAAAGCCTCACAACCAGGGTTTGATTTTCCACTACCCATGTAAAGCCAGATACACAAAGGAGTGCATGCCATCTGGAGTTCCTTTGCAGCAGCTAATGGCCCTGTTGTGCCCATTCTCTATCTCTCTCTCTCTGTCTCTCTCCCTCCCTTCTCTCTCTTCTCTGCTGGCAAATAAATAAATAATATAAAATAAAAATTAGAAAGGTAGTACCTGGCTTGTCACTGGGTAAAAAGTAAATTTTTATGACATGTCAAAAAAAATCTGTGGATGGATTCCCAGATTCCCAGTGAATAAAAAACTTAAATATGAAAGGAAGAATGATAAGACTTCTTAGAAAATGGGATAACATTTTCATCTCTTTGAGAAAAGGACTGACTTCTGGTGATGCATAAAGCACAATACATAAAGTGATTTACAAGTTGAACCTCAGTAAAATTAGGAACTTTTATATTCATTGAGAATAACACCAAGTGAGATTATGTCCACAATGTGTCTTAAAACTTTTTTGAAAAATCTATAAGCAAACTACAATTCAAAAGAAGAATTGGAAAATACTTGAAGCACATCACTAAAGTACCATGCATGGTCATTTTATGATTGGTGTGAATATTAAATGTGTCAATATATAAAGCACTGCACACATAGTATATACCCCCCCCCAAAAAAAGGGAGTTGCCATTTCCAGCCACACTCTGCACTGGCAAATAAATGTCTATCCCAATATGCTAAACTCTATTTAGAACTACATAAAACTTAGAATTAGCAATTATTAAAGAAGTCAAATGGAAAGGATTCAAAAATTCTTATCCAAACTACCCATGACTATTACACATTTTCAAAAATACTACATAAGAATTTAGAGTGTTTTGAATTGAATGGGCTTTACACTACAAGCAACTGGATATTTGCCTTAAAACTCTTATTAGAAGTAAGTGAATAACAAAACTACTTGAAACAAATGTGAAATCTCAGAAACTAAATGTTTCATTTGATGTCTATTTTTAAAACCAGTTTAAAGATGATTTTTGTTCAATTTTTATGTTGTTAAATATAGATAATATTATGCCAATCTGAGAATCAAAATGATTTTTTTAATATTTAGGGGCTAAAAATATAGGTAACAAATGGGAAGAAAGAACTGTTTTCAAGGGGGCTCCGTCATAAGCAACAGTGGTGCCTCCTGGGCGCCTGGCTTTGCATTTTCTCTGGCAGAAAATTAAATGACATGGAAATATTCATCTTGCCCTCTAAGGGTTTACATTCTAGGATATTTCATGTGGGGAGAAATTATTTTCATTTGGGAGAAAATAATTCTTTCATTTGAAAACAGTAGGCAGATGGCTTAATCCACTGGGTTTAGTTTTAAACAAACAAACAAAAACATTTTTTGAGGTGTAGAAAAACTAAAAGAAACAGATAAAAACATGTCAAGAGTTTTACATCTAATTTGGCTCTATGGAAACATTCAATATTAAGTGTTAAATATGCATAATATTTACACATTCACTCTGAGTCATCAGTTTAACATTGTTCTCCAATTTGTAACAGATTCTATTGAATGCAATAAGTATTTTCCAATACCATGTGCCTGATTGCTACACAAACAATTTTTCATCATTGGTTTGCTGTTTGTTGCACACTCACCATGTGCCCAACACTGTTTCAAACAACGGGACAAAAGATTTGAATGATGTTGGTGTCCTGCTTTATAACTGCAAGCCAGTGGAGGTGAGCTGTGTTACAGTGGAGGTGAGCTGTGTTATAACCAGTGGAGGTGAGCTGTGTTATAACCAGTGGTGGTGAGCTGTGCTATAACCAGTGGAGGTGAGCTGTGTTGCAATGGAGGTGAGCTGCGTTTCAGCCAGTGGAGGTGAGCTGTGTTCAGTGGAGGTGAGCTGCATTTCAGCACAGGTGGGGCTGTACCAGCTGTTGTAAAATGGAACCTGATGAGAAAGATACAGGAAAATATACGACCACTTTTGCTGTACATACTAGGTCCATGTGCAACTATGCCCCTGTCACTGAGACTATACTCTGTATATAACAATTGACATTTTGTGTATACATAGCACAGTAAATAAGTAAGTTAGTAGATCACTTAAAAATAAATTGCAGGGCTTCTCTCTGAACTCATTCAGTAGCTTGATCTGTCATTTGCTAAGATCATAGAGACATTCATCTTTGATGGCTTTAAAGTCAGAATGGACTGTCCAAGTGTGAATTAATGTTATTTTTTAATCCTTATCAACAAATTGCCTGTAGAGTGATAACTCTGCGAATCATTAGAAAATGGTTGGAAACACATCTCTCCTTGAATGTGTATAAACTCAGCAAAAAGCTTCTTACAAACTTCCTTCTGCCAACACGGATGGCAAGAAGTTTGGGAGGTTGTTATTTAAAGAAGAAAATCCCTGCAGGCTGACTGCAGACTCAAGACTCCTACCTACTCTCAGAAGCCCTTCGTGTGACCCTGTTTGCCCCTGCAAGCCCATTTCACAGATGTGGTTAATGTTCTCATTTTAGCATCTACAAATCTCACCTGTTGCTTGAGGTCTGTGATGGTTTGGCCATATGCTGCATCTCCTGATGATGGCAATGCTGAGGTGGGAGAACTCTTCTTTTTTCACATGTCTAGGTGTCTAGCAGCGCACACAGAGTGCACAGGTGTGTGCATGTGTATGTGCAAGTGGAGGCTTGCAGTTAACATCACTGTCTTTCCCAGTCACTCTCTGCTTGTTGAGGCAGAGTCTTTCACCAAACCCAGACCTCACTGTTTTGGGCTAGTCTAGCTAGCTAGAATCTCCCCATCTCTGCCTCCTGGGGCTGGAATTATAGTCATGCACCACCATGCCCGGCTTGTACGTCCTGATGATCCAAACCTAGGCCCTCATGTTTATACAGCAAGAACTTTGCTGACTGAGCCATCTCGCCCTAGAAGGTAGAACATTTAAGAGATAAGAAGGTAGTCAAGTCATTGGGGCATTTCCCCTGAAATTTATTCATGTAGGTCTCACAAGGCCTCAGTTTGTTCCCATAGGAGTGAGTTGCTGTAAGAAGGGCAAGGCTCCATCAAAAAGACTCTTAAGTGTATGTTAAAGCCTTTTCATTAACGCTGTTCTACAGAAGGAGGTAACACTGGAGGAACATAAGACTCATCAAGATGATGAGAAGAGGCACTCTCGGACCCCCTGACCCAGGGCAAGGCCAGGGGAGGGAGTTGTGCCTTGGCTCTCCACCAGCCTGGGCACCCCATGACCCTGCCCACTGACGCGGGGTTCCAGGCCAGAAGGCAGTGAGAGAGCTGGGGACAACTCAATTCCATCAACAAGATGTGGGATGAAGGCTGACATTCTGGCAGGAGACAGACCACACCTAGCCTTCACACAGGGCCCAAATGAAACCTACGAGAAAGTTATGAGACAAACAGACCAATCACCACAGCAAGTCTGATAACCCATGAAAGGTCAATGGAGACAGACACCAAGGATACCCAACACAACCCAGGGCAAAGATCCAGAGATACTTAAGATGTCAACAAGAAAGCAGAGGATGAAGGAGGACAAAAGAATGAAACATCAAAACTGAAGGAGTGCTTGGGAAGCAGAGGGCGCTCAGGGAATACGGAGAGAGGAGGGAGACTGAAAGAAGAGGATGTAATGTGAACAAACTCCAGGGTGTCCATGTGCTAAAATTCTTAATAAATGATGTGCAAACAAAGGGTAAGTCTAAGGCTGGACCTTCTTTGCTCTGTGGTTTCCGGTATCACCATATGTTCTCTCCCTCTCACACTTCTGCCATGATGTCATTAGCTATGATGTGCCAAAGCCAAGGACAAGTGCCATGCTATTTGAACTTAAAGTGTTTAAAACATGAGCTGAAGAAAACTTCTTTTTTAGATCATTCAGCCTTGAGGGCTTTGTTATAGCAATGGAAATTACACTAGTACATATTCTTTTCTTAATTCAAACTTTAAGACTTACACTCAATACATTAATCAGAATTTTAATCACTGTAACAAAATACCTCACATAAGCAATTTGAAATATAAAAGGTATATTCTGGCTCCTGATTTCATAGGTTTTGATCCCTCATGGTGAGAAGGACTTGGCAAAGTTCACATCATGGCAGCTACAAATGAGGGTGATGGGAGGACTGAAACAACACGTAGCCCCCAAAGTCATACAGCCAGTGACTCCCCAACCTAGGCCCTACTTACATAGTTTCCAAAATTGTACCTCCGGGGGGTGTCTAAGCCTTCAGTATACGATGATTTGTGGGAGGACACTACATCCAAACTGCAACACTTAATGAGGTAACATTTCTCCTGATTAGAAGGACATTTGCTGTGTGGATTCTGGTGTTAGGTCATTCTGAAGAAAAGCACTCTGCCTCTCAGTAAACAGTGTTACTTTAGTCTTGGCAGACTCTGGCTAGGTCATCACACCTGTTTCCTCTTCTTCTTGGAACCACATTAGTTCTGGGCTCCACTGAAATGAGGGATGTATGGCTATGTTACTGAGTTCCTGTCCATAAGATGTGAGCAAAGATGATGTATTTCACTACTGAACACAGCAGTGAGACCTGCTGCCAAGTCCTCCACCCTCTCCCTGATCAGCTACCAGCTGGATGCAGGTGCTCAAGGGAGGACTCGGGCCCCAGAGATGAAGAAGCTCCATCTCACATGACTGGATGGTCCTCTCCAAATCCCCGATGGATCAAGAGACAGCAAACCTGGAATATGTTAGGTTACAGTTGTTAAAGTTAAGCACAGTTAGCTTACACTGTCAACTACACTCCCTAATCTATTATTTCCTCCCTCTAACATTGTGAAAATAATAAAAACCATCCTTAATGGTAGAAGTTCAGATTAAATGAGCTAGAAAATGGAAAATGCTCATCCCAGTGCCTAGGACCAAGTAAAGCTGCCTATCTAGTGGTGGCTTTTTACTCGATTGTCCTCATCACCATCACCATGATGTCCCTCATATTTAGACATTTCCTATGTTCCCACTAACAGACCAAGAGTCAGAAGATAATTTCCCGGTAAGCTTAGTGGGTGGCACACTATCACAGAACAATATCCAGCCCATATACTCAGAGAGCAAAGCTCACCATATACTCATAAATCATTTCTGGCCTCAGAATTGTTTTTATTGGATAAAGTTAGGCAATAAGTGCCTATCATTTACTGAGTAATTAAAACTACTATTTATAATTATTCTTGGGCATGCAAATATGGGGAAATTCTCTTAGAGTTACCAGCTGATAAAACTTATTTGCTCCAAATCATACATGAAGCAAGAAACTCCTTACACTATGTAAACTTTATAAAATGCTTATGGATTGGGTATGTGGTACCTTTTTAGTCATAAATTTCCTAATTAAACTTATTCTCACTTCCTCTTAAGAAACTACTATTGTCCTTCATTAAAATAAGGTCACATATTTTGCCAAATTCCAATCAGTTTCCATCATGAAATACTATCAGAATCCAGTTGCCAATATTTTATACATTTTAAACATACTTATGGAAATGATAGTTGGAAGTTAGAAATCAACTGGTCCATGTATAACCAATGTTTGGACCATGCATGGGGTGATATTTATGTCCCTAAAGGCAGTGACTTTTTGAATCAGCTAAGAGCAAATAATCAAGGCAGGTGGTTGGGTGAAGTCGAAGAGGGTTTGTTCATAAGTTTAATAGATTAATATTACCTTGCTAACAGTTTATATTAATGGTTTATTTTGGAGAGTCAGAAGCAATAAAATTGATGTCCTTAAACTCAAAAGGGAAACTTTTCTGAACATTAAACACTTTTTAAAATTAACATAGTGTATAATTGACCTTCAGAAATTACTTATAATAGGATTAAATAAAATTCAGAGAACTAAGTCAAAGGGGAAATGCGGAAGCCATTGACACAGGTTGAAATGAGCAGCAGTTGACGGCCATACCAAGCTTGAGCTCATCTGAAAGATGCAGCAGACACTGTGAAGCCCTCAACACATCTGAAGATAACCCACCACTTCTTGGAGTTTCCTGAAAGAGCAAAGAGAGAAATGTGACTAATCCTATAATTCTCAAAGCCATGATTACATCGTAAGAAATTCCTAAATCAATATCCTCACACTAAATATAATATATTTCAGGGCCAATTATTTCCTTTTTTATTGTCCATAATGAGTTACATTATTAAGTGGGCCAAAAATGAGTTGTTATCCCCAACTCCCGGATATCCCCCCTCCCCCATCCACAATCAGCTGGATATCCTCCTCCGTGGGCCGTCTGGATCAGTCCTTGTAGCAGGGGACCATGGATAGCCTACTATTCAGCCTGGTTCTCCTGGCCCAAGAGTGTTGTTACTGAGGGGTGCCATGAGTCATGGTGGTTGAATATTAAGGCTGCTTTAATGCTGTGAGCTTAGGGGTTTTTGTGTCGAAAATCGTTGGTTTCTGTCTCACTGGCTTATCCTTTGTTGATTGAATGGCTGTAGCTGTGGGTCCCTTGTTCATCCCGTCACGTCACTCTCTGCAGGGTTCCATATGGAGCTTCCACGATATGACTGTGGTGGCTCATCTCTTGCCAGGATCTCAGCTTTCTGCCTGCGGTCAGTTGGTAAGGTTAGATGGGCCACAGTTCTCTTTTCGCTGCATCCTGAAAAATACAAACACAACCTCCATCAGAGAGTGAGATAAGTATAGGTTAACAAATATACACAATTCTGGATTACCTAGATTCTATTTTTAGTAGCCTCCCTGTCGCTCCCATAGTGCATCTTTTTTGGGAGCCCAAGAGTACAGGATCCCGTGCCTATTGCCCTGAATCCCTAGTTCCAGTCAAGGGCTCCCCCTCACTGAGTGGAATATTTGGCCGAATTTAATAGCTATTGATTGTCTCCCCCAGGCCCAGGCTCCTCCATTGCACAAGTGCTCCTTTCTTGGTTCGCTGTTCTCTCCCAGTAGGAGATATGGTCAGCCTACTCATGGCAGCAGACTGAGTTTCATGTCAGTGGTCTCTGTTTACTCTAGCTGTCGTTGATCAGCTTCCTGGCAGCTTGTGTAGTGCCTTCCAGCACTGCACTAACTGCCATCTGGGGATTGGTTACCATTCTGGACCTTGAAGGGTCTCTTGATGCTGGTCGATGGCATTCTGTGGTTACTTCAGCAACAGGTTTTTGCCTCAGGCATGGGGAGGGCATTCAAGGGCGTTGACAGAATTCTGTCTTGTTTTTGGAACATCATGGGTCACTTTGGTCAACAGCTCAGTGAGGGAAGAAACTGGTGGCTGGGACCAGGGGTTGTCAGACTTCTCAATTATTCACAGGCTTAGACTCTCTCCCCTACAACTCATGGCAGTGTCAATTATTTTAATCTCCATGAGTATAAAAAAATTTTAAGTACTAACAGGACAAATGTCAAAATAAGAGGTCACACTATATAAGTCTGTAGAAACGTGGGAAATATCGAAATGGAGTATTATTAGGAGTTAAGGAAAGCAGAGAAACATCCTAGATTGATTTGAAGTGGGTTTTTAAAAAATCCAACAGTGATAAATATCTGTAGACAAAGGATGATAGGATATACATAATCTGAGATTGTTCTACTTTTCAGTGGCTTAAAAGTAATATACATAAAGTAGACACTGTACTTGGAATTTTGCATTTGGATCATGTGTTGGTCTAGTGACAGGTGACAATACTGGACGACATTTGTTTCCAGGAAGCCTCACCACCATGAAGGGAAGCACCTCACATGCTTCTGTGGACAGTCGACAGTGTTTCCCAGGTACAAGTCTTCAATACGTTCCACAGATACTCGGTACTTTATTATAAAACAAACTTGGTTGTGCACGACTTTGCCCAACCATAAATTCACGTAAGTACTCGACACACTTAATGTTGTCCAGGCTGAGCAATGATGTTCAGAGGATAGTTGTACTAAATGAACTCTCAGTTCCTGGTGGATGAAAGGAGTGGGGAAAATGTAACCACAGAGCTGTTTTAGCACATTCAGGAGTACTAAGTACTTTACTGACTGCACAATCAAAGAGAAAAATTTCCTAAGAACAACTTAAAGGAGGAAAGGAATATTTGGCCTAAAGCTGGAGAGTGTTCAGTCCACACCACGGGCAATATTGTCTGGGTCTGTGAAGGCTGGCTATCATCATGGCAGAAGAGAGTGGTGGAGCCAAATTGGGAAGAGAGACAGATCTCCATATAAGATATCCTCTTCCAGGGCATGTCCCTAGTTATCTACTTCCTCCAAGTAGGCTCCACCTCCTAGTTCCCAGCACCTCACAATAATGTTAACAAATCATGCATCCATCACTGCAGGAATATGCTGGTGAAGTCAGAGACCTGAGATCCCACCACTTCCCCAAAGCCCATCAGGTGAACACTTCCTATCTAAACCACGACAAGGACTGACAAGAAACAGTGTCAGACCACAGCTGATGACCTCTCACCAAAGTCACAGACAGTTAAAGGAGCCAAATCAGGAGGGAAAGGCCAGCATGAGAGATCCCACAGTCCTGCTGGCTTCAGCTGTCAGTGAGACTCAGCTTTCCCAATCGTTCATTGACAAGGTGAGTGTGGGGGAGGAAGACATTCTAAATCATGTACCTTATTTTTCTGTATTCTCAGTGTACCAAGCAAAAGCACTTTCCAACATTCAGAGTTTACTGTGTTGTCAGGAAAAAATGCTAAATCCATTCCATTCATTTCAAACATTTATAATATTTAAGGAAGGGGAGAAGTGCTTTACAATACTGTCTTCCAGACACAAAGTGGCCTTGATATTCATGACCTCACAGGAGCTGATGCTTCCTACACAAGGTCTGCATGATAAGAAGGGCGAAAATGATAACATCAAAATGAAAGACAGACTAGTTGAAAAGCAGAGGAGATTCAGTGTAGGGGGATTTGAATGGTGGGAAAGGGAGAGTGGTGGGAGGGGGTTATGATCATAGTATATTGTCTGTATGTACAGAGGCTGTCAATAAAATGTTTTTAAACAAGATTTAAAATACTTATCTAAGTGACTTAGATCCTGTGACTAAGTGGGTGGTAAGATGAGAAGAACATAGTGCCTATATTCCCTTGAAATATTAGTGACAGGGGAAGGAAATGTATTTGCAACGGTAAACATCTGTTTAAAAAGCTCTTGGTCACATGACTTCATGTGGCAATGAGTGATCAAGTGCACTTCAGCAAAGAGAATTGGATAAGAACTGCAGATAAAAATCATCATGTCTACATTAACTTTCAGAGAATTTTTGTCTTTAGAAAGAAGAGAGTAGAATTGTGGTGGCAGTGATGAATGTAATGGGAGGGACACTTGGTTGCAGCCTTTGGATCTCAGTTCCAGTGCGTTTTCTATCCAGATTCTGCTAAGCGTGTTTGCTTCTGGTCTTGTGGTTCCTCTCTGCAGAATGAGGTGGGAGAGATGAGATGGGTGGTCTTCAAACTGAGATTTGCACTTTCCCTGGGCCCCAAGCCACCGCTGCTATCAGCAAAACAGATCTATGGTAACCTTTTGGTTGGAACTGTCATACAAGCTCTCATGCTCACTAGAAGAAAGAGACCAAGAACTCTGGAGAAGCTGGGTAACAGCTAGACAAAAACAATTTCTCATGTATCTCTGGTCAGTCCCCTGAAACTTAGAAACACCTTGAGTAAGAAGTGTAAGAGAGTACTACGCCTTCATCTTACAGATGGGAAGCAAATTCTCATTGATGGCAATGCCAAGACTAGCATCTAAGTAGGCTACCAAGCCAGAGTCCTTATTTCCAAAATTTTCAGGGCACTTTATTTTAGGAAAGAATTTTATCGGGTGATTTGCTTATGTCACAAGGCAATATGCATGCAGGCACATGATGTAGTCTTAATTTATGAAATCATTTTACATAAAGAGCATGCATAAACATTTGAGGCAATATGTTTGGAGTACATGGACATCTGTAATTAGAGTGACTCCAAAAGCATTCTGGTTATGCTTCCTAAATATAGGTTCTTCCTCCTGATTGTGGCCTACTCTGAACTGGCCCGCCCCTTTTCAGTGTGGGCTCTTGTTACTATATGGTTCATAATGTAACCACAGTGGGATGAACTGACACAGAAAACTCACAGTCCGCAGTTTTGTGAGGGTAAGTGATGGGAAGTGGAGCTGTTGTGACAAATTAGCATCTGATAAACGTGTTTTGTCTTTTGCTGATTTTTAGGTATCAAGTGAAGTAGGGATATCACTGATGAGTTAAAAATGAACTATAATTTATATAAGGCACTATGAAGATGATAGTAATAACACCTGTGATTTTTAAAGTTTATTATATTGGTGTCTGCATTTGTTTAAAGAACTAGAGTTACCCAGACTATGACAAGCAGAGGTGGTTCTTACAAAGAGGCGTTTCTAAACCAGACGGACTTTAAATCCTGACTATTCTATGCCATTTACTAGTTGTTGTTCTTGAACTCATTACTTAACCTCTGTTTTTATTTCCTCTTCCATAATATTGAGATGTTAAAGATTGAATGAATTGATGGATGTAGTACACTTAGAATACTGCTCAACTCATAAAATGCTTAGCAGTGTTCATTTGGAAATTAAATAACTTAAAGATAAATTTAAAAAATAAAAAAATTAATGGGCTGGAGAGATGGCTCAGCGGTTAAGGCACTTGCCTCCAGTGCCTAAGTCCCCGGGTTCAATTCCCCAGGACCCACATAAGCCAGACCCACAAGGTGGTGGCCCTGGTGCTCTCTCTCTCTCTCTCTCTCTCTCTCTCTCTCTCTCTCTCTCTCTCTCTCTCT
>PVHP010010705.1:35105-47057 GCA_004024765.1 Zapus hudsonius | reverse complement strand
TAAGTTCACATTCTAGCTCAGAGAAGCCTTTTTTCCTGGAATTCTACTGGCTTAAAACAAAGCCTTTGTGAAGGGAGAGAGATCAGGGGCTCAGCACAGCCCACAGACCCTGTACTCTTGTAGGAGCGGGTGGTTCTGGGAAGGGTCATGGACTCCAGCAGCCCTGGGTCCCTCAGCACCAGTGTGACAGTCCCTCCTCTCTGGGGGGGAGTGTGAGTGTCCCCCATTTTTAGGATGGGAATTAGAGTGGCTGGCTTGCTGTGCTGGGAAGGGAAGTTGAGCTGAGAGAAACCAGAAAACCTTTGGCTCCTCCACACACTCCTCCCATCCGCCCTCCCAACCATAGGTCCTCCCAACAGCGTCTTGACCTCTGGTCCCAGATCCACATTGTGCTTTGAGATGGAGAGGAAATAGATCAGAGCACACCCCTCCCCCTTTCACAAGGTCCTCCTCAGTGCCCCCTTGTCCTTCATGTGGCCTAAGAGGACACTCCTCCTGCCCTCACCTAGGTAACAGATGGAAAGTTAAGGGGTTGGTCAGGGGCTCCTGCCAAGGCCACTCCCTCAGCAGATCCTCCCAATCACCTAACAAGCCCTTTCAGAAATGCCCATGACCACTGCATGGCTGACTAGGCCAGTGCCTTCAGGCCCAAGGGTGCAGAGACTAGAGGTCAGACACAGATGGGCAGGGGAGACCCAGAGAGAGGACAAGAAAACCCGAGATGAGAGAAGCGGGTGAGGTGCCGAGCGGGAACCTGGACGTAGCACCATGCCCTAGTCAGTGCCGCAGGCCTTAGAGCCCCTGGACCCTTTCCCTTACTTCAGGGGCATTCACATGGGGGGAAGCTCTTTGGGGAGAGCCCGACTGAGGCACTCAGTGTGGGTGATCTGGGTCCTCTGGTACCTACTCTGCAGCCCCCGAGACAGAGATGTCTACCGGAAGCCTTCCCTGATGAGGAACAGGTCAACAGCAGCTCCCCAACTCCAGAACCACCCCACGTCTGCCTAGCACCCTGCGAAAGGATGAGGGCTTCCTGCATGCTCAGGGGAGAGTGGATCTGCGTGCCTCTCTTTCACACTCATCCAAACCAGACACCAGCAGACACACACCTGCCCCTTCCTCTCATCCAGGCCCACAAAGTGCTCCTTGCTGGCTTTGCAGCTCCAAGTCCATCTGGCCTGGAGCAGGGGAGGGGAGGCCATGGGAGGAGGCCCAGGGACTTTGATCCTGACCCATATGCATCCAGTCATGGAGGGAAGAGGAGTTTCTGAAGGCTGGGAGAGGTGGGGGAAGCAAAAGGGCTGCTGGGGAAGCACCCTGTTCCCCTCTTCCTGCGCTTGTTCCTAAAACTAAAGAAAGGCAAGAAACTGACCCAAGCTGTGCTTCCCAGGAGCTCTCTGACACCCTAGGTCTTTGTGGGCAAAATTCATTGTGCCAAGGAACACACCCAGAGGCAGGAATTCAGTCTACTCTCCTTTGGGTGCCCTTGAGGAGGCAGAGGGTGGGAAGGGAGCCCCAAATCCCTCTTTGAGAGAGGTAAAGCCCATCACACTGGTCCTGCGCAGCAGAGGTTCTGACCCTGTTCCCACTCTCAGGGAATGTGTGGAGAAGTGAATGCCCAGAATTCTGGCTCTAGCACAGCCCTGGGATGTCTGAGTATGTGGGTCACCGGGCAGGAAGGTCCCCAGGTTGGAAGAAAGGTAGGAAAGGCGGAAGCTGACCTGTCTCCCGTTGTAGCCCAGCCCTGGGATCCCATACTCCCCAGAGTGATCTCACCCGCTCAGAGAGAAAACTGAGAAGCCGGTGGAGGGAAAAACCTGCCGAGGAAAGAGCCCGAGGAAGTGGCTGAACAAGGCTTCGCTTGGCAAAAGCTGGAGGAGGGGTGGGGACAAAGAAG
This sequence comes from Zapus hudsonius, assembly GCA_004024765.1. NCBI lineage: Eukaryota > Metazoa > Chordata > Mammalia > Rodentia > Dipodidae > Zapus > Zapus hudsonius. The sequence continues at coordinate 45,160 of PVHP010010705.1, read as the reverse complement.
CCATTGCAGATCTTAGAGAACAGAGACACTGAAAGGTGGATGGGCCGGGCCCCAGACAGATGGGATGCTGTGGAATGCACTGAAGACGGAGGGTAAGGTGCCCCGGGGCTCAGATGGCCTCCACATAGTTGGCTGGCAGCATCCCTGTGTCGCCGGTGCGCTCCACGGTCCCATACATCCAGCCGTCGTCGATCTGCTGCACGTTGACGATGGTGTCCCCGTCCTGGAAGGAGACCTCGTCCTCGTCGGCGGCGCTGTAGTCGTACACGGCCCGGTACCGCTTCTGTCGACAGCATGGGCCTTAGTGGGGGCTTCCCACCCCCACCTGCCCAGGAATTCACCCTAGTGCTAGGGGACCCTACCTCTGCCTCTGGGGTACTGGGACACCCAGCTTCAGTTCTGAGTTTCCTTCTGCCTCTGGAGAACCCCAGAGCAAGGCCCAGGGCAGGATGAAGCAAAAGATGGGGCCTGGGCTGGGCTCTGCCGGAAGTTCTCTCACCCCGGCATCTATGAAGGTTGGATAGGTTGAAGAGAGCACCCAGCCCTGCCCACGGGGATGTGGTAAGGTCCCACAGGCACAGTGCTTGGATAGTGTTTTGTTTGTTTTTTTTGGGTTTTCAAGGTAGGTTCTTGCTCTAGCCCAGGACCTGGAATTCATTATGTAGTCTCAGGGTGGCCTTGAACTCATAGTGATCCTCCTATCTCTGCATCCTGGGTCCAATCCTGGGGTTAAAGGTGTGATCTACCACACCCAGCTTGGATTGTGTGTGTGTTTTAATATTTATTTATTTATTTGCAAGGAGAAAGAGAAAGAGAGAGAGAGAGAAAATGAGCACACAGGGCCTCTAGCCATGGCAAAATAACTCCAGATACATGTGCCACTTTGTGCATTTGGCTTTATGTGGGAACTGGGAAACTGAATCTGGGTCATTAGACTCTTCAGGCCAAGTCTAATGCTGAACTCTCTCTCCAGCCCACAGAGTGTTTTAAAATGTGATATGCCAAACAGGCTGCAGGGCTGGCTCAGAGGATAAAGGTGATCCAGGTTCATTCAATTCCCCGTGCCCATACCCATCCATATAAAGCCAGAGGCACAAAGTGGTGCATGTGTCTGGAGCTTGTACTTGCATACACCCCCTCTTTCCCCTACATAAATAAAAAATTTAGAGCTATATGCCAAGCCAGGTGTGGCAGTGAACTCTTGTAATCCCAAGCACTTAGGAGGCTGAGACAGGAGAGGGGACGGTTCATGTGTCTGAATTCCTTCAATTATATCCTTGTCTACCTCTTTCTCTTATCTCTTTACCTCTCTTTCAAATAAATAAATAAATTTAGAAATAAAATAAGAGGGGAAGGCTAGAGAGATGGTATAGTGGTTAAAAGCGCTTGCTTGAACCTGATGGCCCAGGTTCAATTCCCCAGTTCCCAAGTAAAGCAGATGCACAAAGTGGCAAAAGGGTCTGGAGTTCATTTGCAGTGGCAGGAGGCCCTCACGTGCCCATTCTCTCTCTCTCAAAGAAATAAATAAATAATAAAAACTTCTGAGAACTGGGCAGTAAGACCCTACCTGGGGGGGGGGGAGTACTTTTTGAAAGCCCTGCGTGGTTTAATCCCAGCACTTGGGAGGCAGAAGTAGGAGGGCTGTCTTGAGTTCAAGGCCACCATGAGACTACAGTGAATTCCAGGTCAGCAAGAGTTTTGCAGGAAAGCAGTAGGGTCAATGCAGGGAAAATGCCGGGGAGATCCATGAACTATGGGAAAGTTTGGGAGAGCCCCACAAACGCAGGAATAAGCTAATATGGTAATACACAGGAGTCAGGGCCAAGGGTGGATGGACCTAAGCAGAAAGGTGTCCAGAGCAGACCCTGCGCTGTGGAGGGGTTAACGAACATGGTTAACGAACACCTAGGTCCTCTCGGTTTGTGAGGCTGATACCCCATAAGGGGAGGGATTATCTCCCCGGCAGTAGAAGGTAAGGTAAAGAGACTAAGAGCCGGGTTCCCTGATGTCCTCCCCCTCCAGCCAGGTCTACTCACCCCACCCCCGCCTGGGGCGCTGCGCTGTATGGAGACCGGGGCCGCTGGCTCCTTGTAGCCACCGTAGGACGGGGCTGCCTGCTGCTGCTGGGGCTGCTGGTAAACTAGAAATGACGAGACAGATGGGGCTCAGAAAGCACCTTGCCAAGCCCATCCTCCCAGTCCCTGCCAGGAATCCCACCCAGTCACACCGGGGTCTGCCCTCCTGACCCCCCTGGTCCAGCTCATTCCTGATGCTGGGCCTGGGGCTTTGGGACCCGTTCTTCAAATGTGGGCAGCTTCTCTCTCTCCAGCCTTCTCCCCACACTGAGATCTGACGCCAGCCTGGGCCCCAGGCTGGCACTCACCAGGGGTGTTGGTTGGGATGTGGTAAGGCTGTGGCTGCTGTTCTGAGGGCCTCCGGTAGCTGTCCTGGGGCTCTCTGCGCTCTGGCTCCATGCCCTCGCCCCCGCTGGTGCCCATGCGGCTCTTCTCAAATTCTTCATGGTATTTGATCTGCATGTCACAAGGGCTGAGTAAGACCCATGGCAAACTGACCAGTCCCTTCCAGTCGGCACCCAAGCTGGGCATGTGGTGCATGGCTCTAGTCCTAGCAAGAGAGGGAGGAGCTTTGCTTGAGCCCAAGAGTTTAAGACCAGCCCAAGCTACAGAGACTTACAGAGAGACAGACAGAGAGAGAGAGAGAGAGAGAGAGAGAGAGAGAGAGAGAGAGAGAGAGAGAGAGAGAGACTGACTAATGTGGGAGAGACTCCTGCAGAGCTCCACTTGTCAGGCAGGCCTCAGTTGCACCTCTTTAAAATGGGTCACTGGTGCCTGTGCCAGCTGTTACTGGAGAACACAATGAGACAATCCTTTTTTTTTTAAGTTTAGAGAGGCTTTATTGGATTAAGAGGAGAGTATCCTATCCATGAGAAGGCAGAAGGGGATGAAGCCTACCTAGAAACCCATACTGGGGTCCCTTATAAGTTCTGAATGGGGGCTGAGCTAACCAGCCTGATAACAACTTTTTTTAAAAAAAAAATATTTTATTCATTTTCAAGCAGAGGGGGGGGGGTCTGGCTTATGTGGGTACTGGGGAATTGAACCCAGGGCCTTAAGCACTGGAGGCAAGTGCCTTAACCACTGAACCATCTCTCCAGCCCAACAACTGCTTTTAAAAATTTCTTTTTGTTGGGCTGGAGAGATGGCTCAGCAGTCAAATGCACTTAACCTGATCACACCTCACACAATGAATACGCTGGGACAGAATTCAGCGGTCCAAGGTCTACAGTAATGTAATGATGGAGGGAGGTTCATGAAACCCTCATCTGAAATTATAGCAACTGTTCTCACCTGCCCTCCCCCAGCTGCAAGTGATCTTGGGAAAAGCTAGACTATGTAAGAAGGAGGAGGTTAACTAAGGATGGGAGTCCGGAATGGGGAGGGCCCTCGTGGTGTTGCGGCTGCTCTGAGCCCCCCATGTTCCTATAAGTGACCTCTCACAGGGGCTCCGTAAGTGCCTCAGATAAACTCATTGGTTCACCAAAAATGGTTTTGGTGTCACTGTCCTCTGGCCTGTCTTCTGTGTTCTATCTGGGGGAGAAGACGTGTGTGTGCATGTCTGGAGCACAGGGCATGGCAGAACCAAACACAAGCTTGGGAGGAGCAGTGGCACCTTCAACTGAGGCTGGGGAGGGACTTTCCATGGGGGAAATCAATCCAACGTGACTCCCCTTCCCCACATGGTGTGTGCTGGTGGCAGCAGCCTGGGTGAGACAGGTAACTAAGGCTGAGCCATCAGGAGCTGCAGTGCCTGTGTCCCAGGATGGCCCTCTTCCTGTAAGTGGTATATTGGGGTCCGCTGCAGGAATACGGGGATGCCCTGAAAACAGCTGAAGGGTTAGAGGGTGTGTTGACGTCCCTGAGGGTGGCACACAGGGGACTTGAGTATTGACGAGCAGCTGCAGAGGTAGCCTGGGCGCTGCTGTGGGTTGTAAGTATACAGCTGAGGCCGAGATGGCCGCATGGAGAGGAGGAATTGCAAAGGGAGAGAGACACGAGGCTGAAGTCTTCTGCATCAGATGCGCAAGGCCAATTAGAGAGAAGAGCTAGAAGTGCTGGTTTACCGTCTCTTACAAACAAATTAGGTCTGTGTTAAAGAGAGCCCTTCATGGGATCCAAAAACTTGGAACCCATGGGAGGAATCAGACAGTGAGGATGGAGAAAATGAGGTTGAGGTAAAGGTAACGGATCAAGTTCATAACATGAGGAAGCATCCGATCTAGGGATGCGAGAATGACCAAACCACAGGGGGTCTGGTGGGTCACGAGAGGGCGATGAGGCAAGATGTGCGTAGACCCGGAGTCCCTAAGGAGAAAATTGACTGAAAGCCCAACGCAGTGCTAGTGAGCCTCTGAAGGCTTGAAGAGCAGTTCTCCAAGAGCATGAGTGACAGGATATGGGAAGAGAAGGAAGCTTGTCCCAGGGGTGGGCAGAGTCAGCCACGAACATTTCTGTATGATGGGGTGGAAATTGCTCGCCTAGCCTGAGGCCATCACAGCTCCGAGGTGTGGCTAAGGGAGAGACTGCAGCCAGCCCAAGGGGCAAGCACAGCACCACTGCAGGCCAGAGAGCAGCCTCACTCCCCCTTGGCCCTGGGTTGTACATGGTGAGATGCAAGGAACCCCATGGAAAATGTCTGGGGATTTTGGGAAGGCTGGATGGGGTAGTGCTTTGCATCCATGGTGCTGTTCCCCATGTTGCCCCTTTGAGGAAACAGGTGATTCGAGCAATGGAATCTTTTCATGCAGTTTTGGACCTGCTAAAATTCTCCTGTAGTATCTGCTTAGCTGCTGACTGGGGCCTGCTGTGGGCCTTCAGATCCTGCCTACCCTCTGTAAAAAGGCTTTATAAGGTTATGTAAGGCTTTAGAAATGTTAAAGAGCTTAAAAGGAAATACCCTGCACAAATGAAAAGGCCACTCCTAAAAGCAGTGTGGTGGATGAATGAAGATCATCGTGCCAGGCTACTTCTCTAAAAGCGGTTGGCCAAGGAGGCCTGGGAGGATCCTAAAAATGAATTTAAAAAAAAGAAAAAAGACTATTGCGGCTGCTATTGGTCGCATTCCAGAACTAAATGGTAAGACCCTATTGCTGAAGCCATGGCATGCTTTGGTCGGGCTTCCATAGTGCTGGAAGGTGCCATGGAGGCACTGGGGAAGAATGGTCAACAGTCCTGTTACGCTGTGGACCCCAAGTGACGCATTACCAACATGCCAGGCAAGATGTGCCTGCTTGTGCAATAGTGACAACTGTTGGTTAATTGGCTTCAACACCCACTCCGCAGGAGGGAGTTTATGTCCGACTGTGAACCTGGCCCAAAGCCTGTGGCTGGGAGGTCACAGCTCTGGGCGGGTCAAAGCACCTGCACCGACAGGGTATCACTACCATTATGGATGCTGATTGCCTTGGGGGAGGAGAACTCGCCATGGTGGTGATTGCTGATGGAGAGACTCCTAACTTAAGCTGCTGAGCACAAGTGACTGTTAAAGTGACATTTGAAATGCTCAAAGACGGACAACAGACCTATCACTGCCTCCCATCCACCCATCCCCAAGGCTCAGAGTGTAAGAGCCAGAGGAAAGGGGTGGAGTGGTGTATGCTTTTTCCCCCTGTGGGCATGGTATGAAGCCATCTTGGGGTAAAGAATGCTTGGACCAGGTAGCTAAGCAACTCTGGAACAGAGCTGAGCAGTGCAGAAGTGCAAGGTCTACAGTCATGATAACGGCGCTACTGACAACTCCCTGAGGATGGAGGAGAGGAGAGTTAGGAGACCCTCACCTGAAGTTATAGCAATCGCCCCCCCCCAGTGCTCCCCCATGTGGTCGCTGTCCAGGATAGAGTGGGTCACTGAGGCAGCTGTCCTTGATCACCCACACTCCTGTAAGCAGTCCCGCACCTGTGCTCTGTAAGTAGCCCTCACTGCTTGGCCAAAACTGGCTTTGGTGTAATCATCCTTGGGTCTGTCATCTATACCCTAAGTGGCACAGACATGTTTACGTCTCCCCAGGAGAAAGTTTTCCAGCAACACCATGCAAATGTGAATACTTAAATTTGGACCCTCAGAACCCACAGAAAGGTGTCTGTATACCCAGAAGGGACCTGCCTCAAACAGGTGGAAACCTAGGACCAGATACTCAGGGTTGTCCTCCGACCTCCACGTGTGCTCTGTGGCATGCATGTGTGATGCCCACGCCATCACACACTAAACTGAAAGTGACAGTAGCTGGGCGCCTTTGAGTCCAGCACTCAGGAGGCAGAGGAAGAGGATCTCATGAGTTCAAGGCCACCCTGAGACTACATAGTGAATTCCAGGTCAGCCTGGAATAGAGACCCTACCTTGGAAAAACAACAAAAATAGCCAGAGAATGAGATAGAACTGCAGGGGGTAGGGTGGGGTTTCTAGCCTGCAGGTGGGGAAGGAGGAACAACTCAAAGTTGGAGACAGTCCTATCCTAGGATCCTAGGGAGGCTCTGGCACCTGCCTGGACAATGGTTCTCATTTGCTCTTCACCAGGATCCCACCCTGGGAAACTGCAGTGTCAGGGGACAGAGAAAGGAGGGAGTCTAAGCCTGCTATTCCCTGAACAGGAAGGAAAAAACCAAGATACTGAGTCCCAGAAGCCCTAAGCAGGGCCTGACCCACACTGCTGCAGTCCACGCAAATTCCTCTGCCATCTCCTCCCGTGCCTTCCCTTGTCCTTGGCATTCACCATACGAGAGTTAATGGTTGGCCAGGCACAGCATAGACATATGGCCAACTGGGAACACCTGTGGCTTCTGCTGGCTAAATAATGGTTATTTACTGTAGTCTGGGCTGGCAGAAGGCAGAGCAGCAACGAAGAGAGGGAGCACAAGGTAGGAGGAGTATGGTCTGGAGACAGAAAATGACTCACTCAGGGGTTTGGTTTGTTGGGACTAGTCCCTCCTTTCCCTGACCTTCATGACCCAACAGGGACCCACACCCAAATGGCAATACTGGGTGAGATTATTCCTAGGAGAAGGCAGCCAGCCCTGGCCAGACTGAAAACCCATGGGACCTCCCCCACCCCACGAATGCCTCTTGCAAAGGTACCTAGATGTGAAGTGCTCAGACACAATGCAAAAGATGCCTTCTCAGCTGCACTTCCTTGGGGACCCTTGTCAGCTAACCAGTGGTGAAGGGGGGCGGGGACACTGTTCTTGAAAGGCTCATAAAGCACCTGCCCTTCCGACTTTTGTCCTGGGAGTGACTTTTGTCCCAGGAGTGGGAAATGTCAGCTTCCCTTGTTTGCTTTCTGTTCATGAAAAAAAGGCCTGGTGACGCCCAGAGAGAGAAGGGCAGAGATAGAGGGGACACATCTGCCCTTGGCCCGGTTGGTTGGCCCGTAGGGCCATGTGACTCTGGCACTGTGGACCCTACTGGCAGCCCTTCCCTGGGTGAGGCCTGTGAATTAGTCAGGGTAAGAAGGAGCGTGCGGGGGCACAGGTCCTCCTCCACACCAAGGGGTCTGTGTAGTCAAGGAGCCAAGCATTAACTCTGGCTGGTCTGTTCCGCATCATGGTCCAGGAATCTTAGATTTCATCATGGGCTTCTGGGCCCCAACCATGCCTCTTGTGTTTTATGATGGCAGGATCAGAACCCTGTTGTTTACTGGTGCCTCAGTTTCCTCCATGGTGCCACCTTCTCTCAGGTGTTCCTGAAGACCACCACCACCAGTTCTGAATGCAAGTATGTGGATATGTGTGTGTTTCCACAGCACTTGCTGGAATCCACCCGGTCTGCACCCCTGCCCAGGTCTTACTCTATAAAGTGCTGGATTAAAGCCATGCACCACCTGATTCTTAAATCCCTGGAGGTAGAGGCAAGGGAATCATCACTACAAGCTTTCAAGGCGAGCCAACTCTACATAGTGAGTTCCAGGCCAGCCTAGAGACGCTGACTCATGAACCCAAAGTGGAAAAATATGTAAAAATGAGGTCCCTGCACTGGGGAAAGATGGTTCAGTGGTTAGAGGCACTTCCTTGCAAAGACTGTCAGCCTGGATTCCCCAGTACCCACATAAAGCCAGATATACTGTGGCTCATGAGTCTGGAGTTTGTTTGCAATGGTGTGTGTGTGCGGGGATGGCACACTCATACATAAAAACATGTGAAAATAAATGAATTTTAGAAATGAGATCCCACAGACCCAGGCATAGTGGGGATCCCCTGCCCCACTGTGAATATAACAACCTTCACTTTAATACAACTTCACACCAAGGCTGCAGAAGCTCTTCATGCATTACCTCCCTTGAACCTGACAACAGTCACCCTAAAAACTAAACTGGACGGGGCTGGAGAGATGGCTCAGCGGTTAAGGCACTTGCCTCCAGTGCCTAAGTCCCCCCCCCCCCCCCCCCGGTTCAATTCCCCAGGACCCACATAAGCCAGACTCACAAGGTAGTGACCCTGGTGCATGCTCTCTCTCTCTCTGTCTCTCTCTCTGCTTGAAAAATGAATAAATAAAATATTAAATAAATAAACTTGACATGCACACTTTAATTCCCATGTTACAGAAGAGGAAATGGGACTCTGAAGGAAACAACTTCGGTTGGAGGGCCAACCTCTGGGAAGAGGGGTTGGGGGGAGGGCGCCACATGCCCAGGCGTTCCTAGTTCTTATCTGCTGTCCAAGAGCCATCACCCTCCCTTTCAAAGGTGGTAATTGTAGGGTCACCCTACCTGGGAGAGGACCCAGGTATGCGGCTCAGGAGGGGAAGCAGAGGGTACAAAGAAGCGTTAAAACATGCTACCCTCAACTTCCTCCCTCCGTCCAGCAGACGAGGAAGCCACTGGCCAACCCAATGGCTTTTTTTTTGGGGGGGGGGGGTACTTTTTATTTATGTGTCGTATGGGCTCCAGGGTCTCTTGATGCTGAACAACAAACTCTAAATATATGCAGTACCTTTGCATCTGGTGTGGGAGCTGGAGAATGAAACCAGGGCCCGTAGGCTTTGCAAGCATGTGCCTTTAACTGCTGAGCCATCTCCCCAGCCTCCACCTTAAGCAAATAGGGAACATGATAGTTTCCTGAGAATCCTGGCTGATCGGGGTTCAGCAACATCCTGATCTTTTAAGAGCCTGAGTGAGGGTGGGCAGAGCACCAGCAGAATTCACGGGCCTCCATGGAAGGAAACCACACTCCAACTGTGCCATGAGCAAGAAAAGTGTGTGAGTTCAGCCAGCTGGGGCCCAAGTATTCTCTTCCCTCAGCCAGGGCCCTACTGGCCAGGCCCTCGGAGTGACTAGGTAGGGTCCCCTATGTTCCGCTTTCTGCAGCACCTGCTTCCTGATTGTGGTGGAAAACAGAAAGCCTGACTCCCAACCAGTCCTTTGCCACATGCTTCTTGGTCATGGCTGGGAGGGGACATTGGCTTTGAGTGGGGTAACTCACAAGCTTGTGAGCCAGCCTCTTTCTTTGACCCTTCATGTGCCAAAGCCTGACTCGATGCCCTTACACACACTACTTCTTTCCTTTCTCACCCAGCGGTCTATCACCACCCCCTCATTTCACAAAGGGTTCCTGTTCGTCTCACGTAACCCAGGTTGGCCCTGAACTGCTGATCCTCCTATAATCTGAGATTACAGATGTTTACCATAACTGTACACAACTATCTACTACTGATCAAACTCTGACTAGAGCTAATATACTGAATTAAAAATGTGAATTAGCAGGGGCTGGATAGATGATTCAATAGTTAAGGTGTTTGCCTGTAAAGCAGAAGTACCTGAGTTCCATTCCCTAGCACGCACGTAATGCCAGATGCACAAGGTGGCGTACATGCGTCTGGTGTTCTTTTGCAATGTCTGGAGGCCCTGGTGCACCCATTCGCTCTCTCTCTCTTCCTCTATCTGCCTCTTTCAAATAAGATATATGTATTTTTAAAATTTAAATTATTTATTTATTTATTTTCAAGCAGAGAAATACAGAGAGAGAGAGAGAGAGAGAGAGAGAGAGAGAG
>PVHP010010705.1:0-35005 GCA_004024765.1 Zapus hudsonius | reverse complement strand
GAATTGAACCTGGGGCCTTAGGCACTGGAGGCAAGTGCCTTAGCTGCTGAGCCATCTCTCCAGCCCAAGATATTTTTTCTTAAAAAAGGTGAATGTGAGTTAGGGCTGGGTGTGGTAGTGCATACCTTTAATCCCAGCACCAAAAAAAAAAAAAAAAAAAAAAAAATTGGCAACTGAGGACACTGACTTCCACACACACATGTACATGTACCTGTACACACGTGACTAACAGGAACAAAGGATTTCTTGCCCATTGCACAGATGTCTGCAGAGTTTCCGGTTTTCCTGTTTTGGGGGACATTAGCCAGTGTGTCCACCTTCAGCTGCTAGCTAGGTATAAAGTAAGTGCCTGCTATAGGAGAATTGGTGTCCTAATGCTCTGATCTGGCCAGGGTATAGGATTGTAATTTTCTCTCTCTCTTTTTTTTTTTTTTTTTTTTTTTTTTTGGTTTTTCGAGGTAGGGTCTCACTCTAGCACAAGCTGACCTGGAATTCACTCTGTAGTCTCAGGGTGGCCTTGACTCATGGTGATCCTCCTACCTTTGCCTCCTGAGTGTTGGGATTAAAGGCGTGCACCACCACGCCTGGAAATTTTCTCTTTTTTATCCTTTTCCCTTTTTGGAATCGGGCTTTCTGCATGCGAGGCAAGCAGTCTTCCTGTTCTAGTTCTTGCTTTGCATGGCGAGAAGACAGACAGCTGATAAATGCATGTGTCACAACGTGTTGCATTTCACAGAAGAAAAAATGCAAAGACACAAATTTGGAGCTAGAGGCCTAGCTCTGTTGGTAAAGCGTGTACTTAGCATGGGAACGGCCCTGGGTTTGATCCTAACATCCTCCCCAACATTGTGTACACATAAACTACATGTAAGCAAGTATGTAAGCAAGGAAAAGCAGACTCCCATAAATTAGCTCAAGGAAACAGAAGACTTTCATCCATTAAAGCCATCAGAGCTTTGGAGCAAAGGCCAAGATTAAGAACCTATGGTCTTCACCCCACAGGGAGAGGCTGGGGCCTCTCAGCTCCTCCCTCCCAGCTCAAGGCCGGTCCTCTCAGCCTCTCCCAGGCCTCTCAAGCCTTTAGATGCTGTAATGTTGATAGACTCAACACAGATACATGATATGTAATTTACTAAAGTCTTTCCTCAGCTGCTATGTATTCTCTGTATACGTGGAAATGAGCTGACTTCAGATAATCATCTCTGTGTGTATGAACCTCACGGCCTTGCACAGACTCAGCTGCACCCCAGGCCTGCTCTGTCCCCTCTTTACTCAGTGCAGAAAGCAGACAGGTCTGCCGCTGAATAGTACAGACAGCATTTACCACAGGCCAAGCACTCACATCTGCCTTGTGATCTTTCAAGGCAGGACCCACTGCCCCTACTTTACAGTTGAGGAAACTGGGCTCAAAGCTGCCCACTGTGGGCAGAAAGACGGAAGCTGCGATTCAGCCCCATGTCTCTCAAGCTCACCACCTTGCTTCACACAGGGGACAGAGCCCAGCCATCCTCAAGACCACTTGTCTCTCCTAAGCTGCCTGGTGAAAACCCTCCAGGACAACGATTCCTCCAGAGAAGCAAACCTTCATCTCTACAAGACAGCCTGGCCTTCAGATGCTGGGAACTAGCCTGGGAGGGGAGGCCACACGCAGGAACACTTGAAAACAGAATACATGGTACAGTCTGAGCAACGCTTTTCTTTAGCCACGTTCTATTTGGGGTTAGAACTCCCTTGGGGTTCTGAGATATGGGCAGCTCCGCTGTCCCTGACTTAGGGAATGAAGCATTTTTAGAGCCTGATACCTTTCAAAATTTGGTGAGTGGCCATGTGCGGTGGCTCCCAGCACTTGGGAGGCAGAGGTAGAAGGATCACCGTGAGTTCAAGGCAACCCTGAGACTACAGAGTGAATTCCAGGTCAGCCTGGGCTAGAGTGAGACCCTACCTCAAAAAAAAAGAAAAAAAAGAGCAGAGGGGCACCTAGAATTCTCTTGTGACCTCTACATATGTGTGCATGGCACATGCATACACATGTATAAACCACACATAATGCCCCACACTACACACAAACACAGAATGCAAAAAAGTTAGTAAATATAGTAGCCAAGGGATGTGTTTACATTGCTAAATCCTGGGCCCCAGAGCAGGGAAGCCAATGCCAAGAGAGCAGAAATTCTCCTTCCCACTAAGTAGCCCATGGCTCCAGGGACCCCTGGGTGTGTGTTAGGCATTGAGTTCAAAGGCCCTGTGCAAGCTTGGCAAGCTTGCAAGCACCCAACCACTGCTAAGCTGCCTGCTGACTGTGGGGGACTCTCCCGGAGGCAGACTTGAACTGCAAGCACTAAAACCAAGTCTTCCAGCTTTGTGCTCACACTTCACAGGTCCCTGCAGCCACGAGGTCAGGTTCAAGGCATCCCCAGCTCAAAGAGGACAATCAGCTAATTGCAGCCCTGTGGCTGCTGATAAGATGGTTATCTCCAGAGTGTGGATGGCCTAGTCACAGTGCTGTTTTGTTACTGGGATGCTTCAAACATTAACACCTCCAATAATGGGTGCAGGAGGGCAGGTGAAATGGGGGCTGGGTATGGAGTATTCTAGAAAAGGAGAAAAGGAGGCAAGGACTAGCTTGTCTTCCCTCTTCCAAAACTCACAGGGGGGAGAATGAATGAACGTGCTGGAGCTGCAGTTCAGACCTCACAGAAAGGCCTCACAAAGCCACAGGACTGCAGCTTTGTGAGCCATGTCAGGATTTCCCTAGACCCTAGGCCACTCCCCTCCCCCACTCCATCTGGGGAAGACCCCTTAGAGGGGTCTGAGCTGAAGGGGAGCTCTGGGGTACTAGCTAAGCACTAGCTGGAAGCAGACAACTGTGACAGCTTTCTTGGGGCTAAGCAGGAATGAGGTCCTCTGAGGAACATCCACTTAGCCCAAGGGAACCATTCCACTTCCTTGGCCACAGGTTTCAAACCTCAGCTTCACCGTCAGTCCTCAGCATTTCCTATGACCCGCTCAGATCTCTCCTGCCGAACAGGCAGAGGCGAATGGATCTGGAGGTCGAGGCCAGCCTGGGCCACATATTTGAGCCTGGTGTGGAAATGGAGACCTGGCCTCTAGCCCCACTGCTGTGGTGGGCCATGATGTGGGCCTGGCACACCCAGCCAGGAGGCCCTGCCACAGTGAGTGTGCGGCCAGCGGGCAAAGCTGGCTGAGGTTTGTTCACACAGGAAGGAAGAGCGAGTTGAGGTGGGAGGCGTTTCGGGAGGAAATGACTCCGATGGTAGCACCCAAGGGCAGACAGGAGGCTGCCCTTTCCACCCCACCCCCAGCTTTTTTTTTTTTTTTTTCCGGGGTAGGGTCTCGCACTAGCCCAGGCTGACCTGGAAATCACTGTGTAGTCTCAGGGTAGCCTTGAACTCATGGTGATCCTCCTACCTCTGCCTCCCGAGTGCTGGGATTAAAGGCATGTGTCACCATGCCGGTCACCCCGTTTTGACCTTTGTGCTGAGATAAAGCAGCCAGTGTAACTATGACACCCACTATACCCAGAGAGAAGAAAACCATCTCTAGGGAGTAGGGGGTGACTTGCCCCCCCACCAAGGGCAGCTCCTTCAAAGCAGAAATACAATTTGGGCTGAGTGTGGTAAGGGAAAGTCTGGGGGAGCAGAGAAGGCACCTGGAAACTCCAACCCTTTCCCTTTGCTCAAGCCACTGCTATACAGGCCTTGTGTGTGTGTGGGGGGGGGGGGAGAGGGCTGGCAAGGAGGGTTTGGGGAAGAAGGGCAGTGCGGGCACTCCAGGAGGAGGCAGGAGCTCACGTTGCTGATCTGGTCCTGGGTCTTCTTGATTCTCTGTAGTTCAGGTGTGTCTGCCACCACACTGAAGCCTTTGCCCTTGTTCTTCTCAAACTCCTCCTTGTAGCGCACCTGGGGGCCAAGAGGGAAGAGAGGCTACAGTTAGGGTATAAGGGGAGAGCACCCAGGCAGGAGATGGGCGTCAGGGTCCAAGAGAAAGAGCCTAGACACAAACCCTAACAACGCAAAACCACCTGTGCCAAAAAGTGTCAGAGTAGTGGGGGAGGTGACTTTAATCCCAGCACCGGAGAGCCAAAAGTAGGAGGATCACCATGACTTTGAGACCAGACTGAGCCTACATAGTGAATTCCAATTCACTATGGGTTGGGGGTGAGACCCTACCTTGGGGGGGGGGAGAAAAACCAAAAGAAAAAAGTGTCAGAGTAATAATAACTCCACTAACACTTACCCAGTGTGTTCTAAGGAGCAGGCACACGCCAAATGTCCATACTTATAAGTCCACAAACAGGCACACAGAAACTGACCATCAAGAGGCAACATCTTGGCTTGCTTGCACAGCCTACCAGTGCAGGCTCAATTCCCCAGCCATCCACGGAAAGCCACAAGGGACATTCATTTGCAGCGGCTTGTAGAAGCAAGAGATCCTGGCATGCCCACACACACACACACACACACACACACACACACTAAATAAATAAATAAATAAATAAATAAAGCAAGCTGGGTGTGGTGGCACATACCTTTAGTCCCAGCACTCAGGAGGCTGAGGTAGGAGGACTGCTATGAGCTCCAGGCCAGCCTGAGACTACATAGTGAATTCCAGGTCAGTCTGGGCTAGAGCAAGACCCTACCTCAAAAAAATCAAAGACCAAAATAATAATAAAGAAGTAAATAAATAATGGGCTGAAGAAATGGCTCAGCAGTTAAGGCACTTACCTGCAAAGCTTAGCATGATGAGCAGGGTTTGACTCCCCAATTCCCACATAAAGCAAGATGTACAAAGTTGCAAATGCACCTGGAGTTTGTTTGCAGTGGCTAGAGGCTCTGGCGTGCCCATTCTATCTCTTTGCTTGCAAATCAAAATTTATATACATGTATGTGTGTGTATGTACACACACACACACACACACACACATCTTCTGCTGCAGGTCACATAGCTTAGCAGCAAATGTCCAGAGGCACAAAGGCACAAGATGTTACTTGTGTGACTCCTGATCCTTCACCTCCAACTTCCCTAGTCTGCAGCTATAGGAAGGTCAGGGGACTGCTCATCCATCACCATAGTCATGATGTGGCCAGACCCAAGGACCTGGAGGAGGTTTTAAGCAACCAGCTGAATAAGAGCTGTGCCAAAGGACAATGTTGGTGCCCAGAAAGGAGGGTGGTGAGCCAGCCACAGGGAAGGCTCAATCAATGAGCCTTTGACAGCCTCGAGCAACTTCCTGAAGCCTGCCAAGCTGGCTTCTGAGGATACCACCACGGGAGGGTGGAAAACTAGTGTTGCACAGACGACATCTCAGAACAGAGGTTCATGCTCTGGGAAAAACCTCCAACCACTGCTTCTCTTGTGCGAGAATTCTACAGAAAATTCAAGTGTTAGAGGCACTCAAGAAAGACTGCAGAGGGGGCTGGAGAGATGGCTCAGTGGTTAAGCTCCAGTGCCTAAGGCCCTGGGTTCAATTCCCCAGGACCCACATATGCCAGAGCCACAAGGTGGTGGCCCTGGTGCTCTCTGTATCTCTCTGCTTGAAAATGAATAAAGAAGAAAAAGAAAGACTGCAGAGGCTGGGCATGGTGGCACATACCTTATCGCAGTGAGTTCAAGGCCACCCTGAGAGTACAGAGTGAATTCCAGGTCAGCGTGGGCTACAGCGAGACCCTACCTTGAAAAACCAAAGACTGCAGAGAGGCTGCGACAACTCAGTGCAAATCATGAGGACCAGCGTTTGGACCCCCAGCACCCATGTAAATAAATGCTGAGTGGGTATGACAGCCAGCCTGTAACCCCAGCACTTGGGAGGTGGAGACAGGGGATCCCTAGGGCAAGCTTGCTCGCCAGACTAGTCGAGACAACCAGCTGCGGGTTCAGGTGAGACCCTGCCTCAGTAAACGAAGTAGAAAGAGGGAGACGCCTGACACCAGCCTCTGGCCTACACAAATGCACGCATATCTGTACATACACGTGTGCCCACATACACATGAATGCACACACACCATATACATGTTTTTAAAATAAGACTGGCTGGGAGAGATGTCTCAGCAGTTAAGGCTTGCCTTCAAAGTCTAATGACCCAGGTTCAATTCCCCAGTACCCACGTAAAGCCAGATGTACAGGATGATGCATGCATCTAGAATGGTTTTGCAGTGGCTCAAGGTCCTGGCATGCCCATTCTCTATCTGTTCTCTCTCTCTCTCTCTCTCTCTCTCTCTCTCTCTCTCTCTCTCTCTCTCTCTCTCTCTCTCTCTCTCTCTCTCAAATAACTAAATATTTTTTTTAAAAGACTGCAGAAAGCACTTCCCTGACACTAAAGGAATTGAAATCTGAGAACAGCTTGTCCTCCCGTGGGGATTTGAGAAGAGAATGCAAGCTGGGAAATACTTGTGGAACAGGGAATTGTTTCTTGGCCTCAGAGAGTCACTGTCCACCTCAGCAGCCATCTGTTCCAGGCCCCACCAGCTGCCTGCATTTCCTCCTTGGGGGCTGCACTGTCCAAAACCAGGTCAGTCCAGGACATGGAGACCAGGATGCTGGGAGTTCCCAGAATGTGAAGCCCAGGCCTGGAGTCAAGGGCTCACAGCACAGAGCTACTGCTCTCTAGGAGGTCAGGTCCTCCATATGCCCCAGGGGACAGGGGTCCTTAGATGAGCGACTTCTTCCTCCTTGGTTCTAATGTAGGCAGAGGAAAAAGAGGGCTGGAGAGATGACTTAACAGTTAAGGTGCTTGCCCGCAAAGGCTAAGGACCCCAGTTCAATTCCCCAATACCCACATAAAGCCAGATGCACAAAGTGGTGCATTCATCTGGAGTTTGTTCACAGCAGCAAAAGGCTCTGTCATGCCCATACTTTCTATCTCTCTGCAAATAAATAATACAAGTATTAAAGCAGTAATGATAAAATAGCTGAAAAAATTAAGATGGAGTCAGGCGTGGTGGCACCTCCAGCACTTGGGAGGTTGAGGCAGGAGGATTCCTGTAAGTTTGAGGCTAGCCTGGGATAGAGTGAGACACTACCTTGAAAACAAACAAACAAACAAAAAAAAAAAACCAGGGCTGGAGAGATGGCTCAGTGGTTAAGGCACTTGCCTCCAGTGCCTAAGGCCCTGGGTTCAATTCCCCAGGACCCACATAAGCCAGACCCACAAGGTGGTGGCCCTGGTTTTCTCTCTCTCTGCTTGAAAGTGAATAAAATATATATTTAAAAAAATAGTAAGATGGAGTGAGAAAAATACCCATCATCAATCTCTAGCCTCTACACATATGCACACCAACGTATCTGTGTACACATGAAGGAAGGGAGGGATGGAGGGAGGGGAGAGGTAAAAAGTCTAGGGGTTAAGAATGCAGTTGATTCCAGAAGTTAGAGCAAGGAATATGACCCCAGGCTGAAGATGCTTCACCTCCAGCCAGCAGCCCATCCTGTCTGCAGCTACAGGAAGATTCTATTTGCCCGTTTCCCTGAGGGCCCAGAACCTGCCTAATGTGTTCTTCTTCTGGAAATCCTGGAATTTCACATGACTCATAGTGGAGGACCCTTCAGGAAGGAGCCCCACAGACAGAGTCATCACAGGGACTGGTTACAACATGGGGGAGGACTGATGCATGAAGCCCCGGGTTTCATCCCCAGCACTGACTGGTTGACACCTGTAATCTCAGCACTTGGGAGGTGGAGACAATAGGATCAGAAAGTTCTCGGGCATTACTGCAAAGCTTTTTGGGGGCCAGCTTGGGCTAGATGAGACCCTGTCTCAAGAAAAAAAAAAAAAAGAAAACATGGGGGCGTTGGGCACGGTGGTAGCACACCTAAAATGAGGACTGGAGGTGGAGGGGATCATGAGTTTGAGTCCAGCCTGGGTTATACAGTGAGATCCTTTCCCCACCTGAAAAGAAGGGGCCTTTCTATCACTAAATGTGGGCCCAGAACCTGAAGGAGCTGGGACTGACAGGCCCAGGCTCCCAACTGCTGACTGATCTTGGGCCAATAGCTTAACGTTTGGAGCCTCAGTTCCCACATCTGTAAAATGGGGGTCAACGATGAAAACAGTGACTCCGAAGCAGAAGTGCTGTGGTGTACACACACCATGAGGGCAATTGTGAAAGTGCTCTGTAGACACTAATATGCTGAGCCAACACCAGGCCCCGTTCTCTCCGGTTTCCTGGCTTTCAAGGGGTCAGGTTCCTAATCCAGGGGAATAAATGCCATGGTAACACTGTAATGACATCAGCTGGTTCCCAGGCTCAGGAACTGCCTTCCCTCCATGCTAGGGAAAAAAATAATCCATTTTTCCCTAACACAGGAAGCAGGGAGGGTAGAGTGGGAGAAAGGCTGAGGCAGGAGGCCTGGGCTATTCTGTGTCGCTCTAAGTTCCTAAGCAAGTTAGCTCTCCTTTGGAGGTTCCCCAAAGGGGCTGGGCGGCTAAAAAGCCCTCTTCATGGTCTGTGGCCACATCTAATCACCTTTGGTCCTAACTGGGAGATTCTGAAGTGCCTTTTAGCACTAGAAAGGGGAGCAGAGGTCAAGGGTGGGCCGGGAGTGTATGGATGGCTGAGAGCCTTTCCACCAAGCTCTTTCTGCACCCATGCAGGAGTGTTGGCCTCAGCCTGGACAGCTCCCACAGGCATTTATAGAGCTGCTGTGGGGGAAGAGCCTGCTTGAGGTCACTCAACCCAGTTGTCAGCTGATGACTCCATCCCTGGCTGGTCCAGGCTGGAAATTCCCACAACAGCCCTGGGACTGATGCCAAGCTAGCTGGAGTCCATGAAACTCTGCTTTTTGAGTGCAGGGTCTTAGTTCCTCTCTCTGGAGCAATCTCGTTCATGGCCTATCCCAGCAGAAAGTGGGTACAAATCAATGTTCTCTAGATGAATGATGGATGAATTGGATACAGATACACTATATCTGTACAGAATTAGATACACTGTCTTCAAACAAATACGGCAGCTAGATTTGGAAATTATCTGCTTTGGTGATCTAACATTAGAAGTAAAATAAGCCGGGTGTGGTGGTGCATGCCTTTAATCCCAGCACTCGGGAGGCAGAGGTAGGAGGATCGCAGTGAGTTCAAGGCCGCCCTGAGTCTACATAGTGAATTCCAGGTCAGCCTGGGCTAGAGTGAGACCCTACCTCAAAAAACCAAAACCAAAAAAAAAAAAAAGAAGAAGATAAACCGGACCAACCTAGTGGCACATCTGTGATCTTAGCACTCAGGAGGCTAAAGCAGGAGGATAGAGAGTTCCAGGCCAGCCTGGGCTACATAGTACGACAAGGGAGAGAGAGAGAAAGAGAAAGAGAAAGAGAGAGAAAGAGAGAAAGAGAGAGAGAGAGAGAGAGGAATCATGACTTTAAAAAAAGGTACTAAGTGAGATTCCACCAAACACTCTGTTTACTGAGGCCCCTCTATGGAATGGATACTATGTAATTCATCCCCTTGTAACAGAAAAGCAAGCAGTTTTAAATTAGACACACAGATGGGGAGGAAAGAGCTAATGAGAAAGGTCAGAGCTGGAAGCAGGGGTCAAAAGTCAGTGTATTCATCTCCTCTCTCTTTCCAACAACAGTAAAAAGGAACATTTATCAAGTATTGGCATCACACCAAGAATGAAAAATGCCTAACATATACTAATATGCCCAAAGCCACCTTTGGAGAGAGTTGATCTCCACTGTACCTGTCTAGGGTCACCACTATCTCAGGCTGCTGGTTCTTGACAGAATGAAACTTTCATTATATGTAATCTAGACTTGCCTTAAAACTATGTAGCTCGGGCTGGAGAGATGGCTCAGCAGTTAAGGCACTTGCCTCTATTGCCTAAGGACCCAGGGAACCCACATAAGCCAGACCCACAAGGTGGTGGCCCTGGTTCTCTCTTTCTCTCTTTCTCTCTTTCTCTCTTTCTCTCTCTCTCTCTCTCTCTGTGTGTGTGTGTGTGTGTGTGTGTGTGTGTGTGTGTGTGTGTGTGTGCGCTTGGAAATGAGTAAATATTTTTTTAAAAAAAACTATGTAGCTCATGCTGGCCTTAAACTCACAATCCTCCTGCCTCAGCCTCCAAAACTCTGGAGTTATAGGTGGACCCCACTAAGCTTAGCTTATTCTGCTAGATTTGTTTCTCTCTCTCTCTCTCTCTCTCTCTCTCTCTCTCTCTCTCTCTCTCTCTCTCTCTCTCTTTCTCTCTCTCTCTCTTTCAGGTCTCACTATATGTAGCCCAGGCTGGCTTCAAATATGCAGTGATTCTTATGCCTCAGCCTCCCAAATTCTGGGATTACAGGTAAACCCACCACACCTAGCACAAGTGACATGATCTGATATGCTGCCTCTTATGCTGGTCACAGAGTCCAAGACAGGAGTGGGAACCTGCCCCATGGTCAGTAGCATTTACCAAAAGCACTATGAAGGAGACAAGGAAGGAAACAGAGAGACAATCTCCTTGCACTTCTGCTTGGGCTCAGGTCACATCATGGTACCAGTTCAGCCCCACCCCTAGCCTAGGTGGGGCCTGCAAGTGAGGACAAGGGGTCTGCAGTCACTGCAATTTGGCAGCACCTCTCAGAGGATCATTTCTGGGCAGCTATGTGGTTACCTCTCCCACAGGGATCGTTACAGGTATTCCAGACACCCAAAGTGCCACTTTGAGGACCAATATAGCAACGGTTTGGAAAACAAAGCTGAAATGACCCAGGCAGCTTGAGAGAGAGACAGAGACAGAGACAGACAGACATCAGGAAGGGCCAGGAAGGCAAGCCCTGGAGAGAACCAGCTGACACCATGCTGGGGTGGGGCAGGGAAGGCGGAGGAGGTTCCCACTTCCCTTCCAGTCAGCCACACACAGCTCTAACCAGCCCTGCCCCCACAGAGGCCACAGGAACCAGGCCGGTCACCAGCCAGCCTGAAAGGCAAGCCCTTCTAAGCCTCAGAGCATTAGGCCCAGCCCCCCAGCTTCTAAGCAAATGGGTCCCTGTCCCCATTTCACCAGTCAGGGAGGGGGAAAAAACAAGCCAGCTTCAGACAGCACAGCTGGCGGCAGGTGGGAGGGAGACCGGGCTGCCATAAGGACAAGGCCTTTTCCTCTTCACCCACCTATACAGCTACCCCGTCCTCTGAGAGCTAAGCTGTGCCCTCAGTACGAAGAGCCAACTTGGTTGCCCTCCTCTCCCTCCCCGCTGGGGCAGAGTCTATCTGACAGCACGGCTCTGTGTGCTTGGCCTGTCTCCCTCCCACCAACTCAGTAGTAAACCTGTGAGCCAGGCATGGTGGCCCATGCCTATAATCTCAACGCTTGGGAAACTGGACAGGACGGTTGCCAAGAGTTGGAGACCAGCTTGAATTACCTCCTTCAGGGTACCATGGGTGCTCAGACCTATAGAACTGTAGAGTAAATCAGTTAAACTCAAAATCTGCCTGCCAATGGGCTCTGGGCAAGTGATCTGGTCTCCGTAAACCTCAGTGCATAATGAGACTAAGAGCAGAGCCTCTTCTTGGGTTTGGAGTGGTGGTCAAGCTGTAACCCCAGTACTCAGAGGTCTAAGACAGGAGGCTTGCTCTTAGTGCTGGGGCTAAAGAGTGAGATGCTATCTTAAAAAATAAATAAAAAGACCGGGTATGGTGGTGAACACCTTTAATTCCAGCACTTGGAAGGCAGAGGTAGGGGTATTGCCATGAGTTCGAGGCCACCCTGAGATTACATAGTGAATTCCTGGTCAGCCTGGGCTGACCCTACCTCGAAAAAACAAAAACAAAAAACCAACCAATTAACTCCCTTCTTGACTGTGAAGGCACTGTGACACACAGCCACCAGTTTCCACCACCATGCCCTCCCTACCACGACAAACCTGCACCCCTGTAGGAACAGCAAACCTCATCCAATCAGCTGAAGACCTGGGTAGAAGACAAAGACTGATCTCTTCCTGAGCAAGAGAGAAATCTGCAGTAGATTACCTTCAGTCAAGAACCACAGCACTGGTTCTTCCTGGATCTCCAGCTTGCAGGCTCATTCTATATGCATTTTGTTTGTTATTTTTTTAATATTTTATTTATTCATTTTCAAGCAGAGAGGCAGAGAGAGAGAGAGAGAGAGAGAGAGAGAGAGAGAGCGCACCAGGGCCACCACCTTGTGGGTCTGGCATATGTGGGTACTGGGGAATTTAACCCAGGACCTTAGGCACTGGAGGCAAGTGCCTTAACCGCTGAGCCATCTCTCCAGCCCTCTATATGCATTTTGGATTCATCACCCTCCATAGTTACATGACCCAATTCCTTACTCTCTCCCTCTCTCCACACCCTAATGGTTGTGCTTCTCTAAGAACCTCAATAACTAAAACACTATTTACAACAAGTCATTGAGTACAATTAGAAGACACTGATCCAGTTATTTCACCATTTCATCTACTTCTATAAAGATAATGATCCAAAAGAAACCCACCAAACAATAATAACCAAAAAGAACCTCTCCTTGATCAGGTGGCTGCAAGGATTAAATGCGGCCAGTTACAAGCATGTGTGCACACTGGGAGCCTGTCCCTCAGAAACAAACCTAACAGAATGAATGACTGCCCACTATTCTGCCTTGTACTGCCTGCTGGAAGCCCAGGAGGTAAACCCAGGTCAGGCCCCTGGGAGCAGATGAGTCTCCATATCCTGTGTGGGAAGCACAAGCCCAACCCTGCTCCTCACACACAGGAGCACAGGGCTGCACGGGGTGAACTTCCCTTACAGGACCCGCCCTTCAGGGATCAGCTTCCAGGAGCCAAAAGAGCTGCTGGCAGCCCAAGCTGTTGAAGAATTAACAAAGGCAAAGGGGTTTCAATTTCTCCTCCTCAGAATAGGGTGTGTAAACCGGGCATGGTGGCACACGTCTTTAATCCCAGCACTCAGGAGGCAGAGGTAGGAGGATCGCCATGAGTTCAAGGCCACCCTGAGACTACATAGTGAATTCCAGGTCAGCCTGGACTAGAGCGAGACCCTACCTTGAAAAACAAACAAACAAACAAAAAAATAGAGTGTGTGTGTGTATAGAGAGACAGAGATAAGAGACTCTTCCTTGATACACCTCCCCACCTCAGCCCTGCATCTTTCCCAGGTGTGCACCTCCTCCCAAGCCCCTTTGGCTCTCTCCATTCCTAGTCCCAGTGGCTTTCCAGTTAGGGCTTGGCACAGGCAGCTGGCCACTGGATCCCTCTCCCTGCCCACCAGACCACCTGCCCCCCTCAGTTAGCTGTCAGCTATACCTAATGGCTCCCCAGAAATTGCAGAATGAGACCCTACCTTGAAAAACAAAAACAACCACCAAAAAGTATTAGCAACACTTTCACTTGCACACAGTGGGGGGTGACCCTGTGATAAGGCAGTTACTACCTTGCCGGAACCCAGGAGGTCTCACGACCTCACCTGCAGCACAGGAAAGCAGCAATCAGAGCTATGGGGAGGGTGGGACTGGCTCTCCCTGATGGATGATGGGAGATCTGGAGCCATCAGGAACCAGGCCTAGTGGCACAAGCCTGTAATTCAAGCACTTGAGAGAGAGAGGCAGGAGAGAAGGAGTTCAAGGCCATCATTAAGCACATAGCAACTCTGAGGCAAATGGGGACTAGGTAAGTCTGGGTCTCAAAACAACAAAAGCATCCAAAAAGGTGTGGCATCAGCTCAAGTGCACCCTTATGGCCCAGATGGTACCTCCCTGGGAACCCTGTCTACTTGGTGAATTCTCCTATAGGCATTTTTTTCATTTCATTTAAGCCTTTAATCCTTACTGAAGCCCCACCCTCCACAGGCCAGGCTGGTACTAGGCATGGTTCTCAGGACTCCAAATCCCTGACTTAAAGCTCTGTCCCTGAAGAACTGAGTGCTCCCCAGGCCAGAAGCACACCTCCTTCCCTTCTGCAGGGCCTGCATGACTCCTCCCAGGCTGGTGACCAGAAGGCAGGCCTCTTCACAGGTGTAGGTTTGAGGACCTGGCTGCATTGGACAGGCTGGGTAACTCAGATTGGCAAGTTCCTGGTCTGCCCCTAGTTGCTGTTCTATGGTGGCTGTGAATGACAGGAGAGCCAGGGGCCGGCTTCCTGGAGGAGGAGGCTCTGAGGACCCAGAAGAGCCAAACACCCACAAGCTCCAATCCACTTTAGACAGGAAGGGGGCCCAGCCTCTCTCCGGTTCCTTTGTAGAAGTCAGGAAGAGTGAAGCAACAGGCAAGTGGGTGCAAGGAGGAGCCACAGGGGAAGGGACCCTTGCCCAATGCCATTACGCCAGCCCTCCCCTCCCACCATGGCGAAGGCCTACTCCTCACCTGACTCTGGAGCTCGCTCTGTTGCTTGAGACGGAGGTTTTCAGGAGTGTCGGCCACCATGGTGAAGGACTGCTTGGGGTAGTGTCTGCAGAGCAGAAAAAACGTGGACATCACTCTGGGGAAAGGGCTTCTTTTACCATCGGCAGCCCCAGCCCCCTGCCCATGCTGAGGGGAGACAGGGGGCTTCTCTGAGGCGGCCTGGGCTGGCTGAAGGGACAAGACGCAGCAGGCCAAGAGACCATGTCACACACCCCAAGGGTCTCACGTTATTATTCTTTGGGGGTAATTCATATTTTTGAGTCTTCCACAGAGGACCCAAAGGACAGGCTACTCAGGAGGACTCAGTGTGACTAGGCTAGGCTAGACTAGGATGGGTATGGGATCAGAACTGAAACCCCAAATGGAGACCAGCCGAGCAAAAGGCAGGACAAGCGGGATCTGGGACTGAAGGGTAGGAACATGTGTATATCCTAGGCTTCAGGAAGGAAGTGGGGAGAGAATGTCCAGGTGCAGATACCAAAATGGTGTTTCTAAGAGCTAATAAGGCCCCATTTGGAGGGGAGATAGGAAGACGGCCTGAGGCCAGTTGGCTACAGGTAACAGGGAACAACAGTTAATATTGTTCTTTTTTTTTTTTTTTTTTTTTTTTCCCGAGGTAGGGTCTCGCTGTAGTCCAGGCTGACCTGGAATTCACTCTGTAGTCTCAGGGTGGCCTCGAACTCATGGATCCTCCTACCTGATCCTCCTACCTCTGCCTCCCGAGTGCTGGGATTAGTGCGCCACCACGCCCGGCTAATATTGTTCTGTCCTAAGAGCTTAAGTGCCTTAGTTCATCAAATTTACATGGCCACTCTATATGGGAAGTGCCGTCACTGTCCTCTGACCAACAGGAGATCTGAGAAGTTAAACATTGTGTGGCCAAAGGCACCATCCAGACCTGCACTCATGCTAAACTGTCCTATCTCCAACACGGGGCAGACCAGGGTCTCAATGGTCAAAAAGAGCTAGCTTGGACATGGCAGGAGGCGAGGTGGCTCAGACCACCTCCTCCAGAGCCAAGAACTTATCACGTAGTCTCCAGAGGATCATCCCATCTCCACTCTTTCCCCTTTTCTCCACGGGTCTCTTGTTCATTGATTTATCCAAGGTCCCTGAGCAGTAGTTGAAGTCCAACAAACACTTGTTGAATAAACAAACATCACAACAGGCACTGAAGCTGGGCCCTGAGACCCCCTGAGATCCCCAGCAAGGCAGCCTGCGTCACAGTGGTCTGTGTTATGCTGAAATATGAAAAACCTAGGGGTCCCAACTATCCCAGGGCCTGGTGGGTGGCTTCCTCAAGCCGAAACCTGAGGTCTGGCCATGTTTAGCTCTGGGTGACCATACCCACTACAGCTGTGACCAGTGCAGAAACTTGACTCACAGACAGCCACAGCCCCAGATAAAAAAGATAGGTGGCCACTGTGGCTTCCTTCTAGGCATGTCCCATGTGGGCTGGCTGTCATGCCCAAGAGCATATCATGCCTGGGATCTCACTAAACCTGAAATGTTCTCCAGCCACCCAAACCATCCTGTAAGCGCACAACATCCCTATGGGCCACTTACAAAGGACAGGGCTTGGGGGGTGGGGCAGGCGGAGAATTCAAGCAAGGGGAGAGGGTATAACTAGAAGGTCACAGTACTGGGCTCAGGCTCTGCCATTGACTTGCTGGGTGCAAGTTCTTTTCTCCCTATGGGCTGATGTCACTGTCCTGAACCTAGGTAAATTCCACCCTGAGTCCTGGCCGCCCAGGTCAGTCAAACAAGCAGCTCCCCTAGCAGATAGAGGGGGGGCAGGAGGAGAAAAACAAACACAGGTGTCTGCAGCTGGCAAAAGGAGTGGCCCCTGGGTGAAGGAGGGGCAAAGGCAGAGTCCAAGCCCAGGCCTGGCCCAGCGCCATGCTGCCAGGCCACCCACAGCTCAGGAGCCCATCCAAAATTCCTGTGCAGATCCGGGGCAGCAGGGGAGGATTCAGTGGGAGTCTGTTCCTAGATTCAAGACAGACAGGAAGAGAAGGAATAGAAGTGAGATCTCCAGAACCAAAGGGCCTTGAAGCCCTAGGAGGGAGAGCTTCAGAGAGGACTTTCTGTACAAACCGGGTCCACTATGAAGATGTCATGGGGTAGAGGCCGGAGTGAACAAAGCATCTCTCTATCAGTAGAGATGCACACAGCAGAAGGGAGAAGGTCAGGAGGTTTCCAGGCAGCTCTAGCTAGGTTTGAAGGTAGAATCCTGAGAACTAGGTAGGGTGGAGGCAGATGGGGGCTGTTGAGCTAGGGACAGAGGCTTGCCAGGCAGATGTCCCCAGGAGCCAGTCGGCAAACCCTGGGGTTACCCATTTGATGGGACTTAAAGCATTAGGTCAACTCCAGTAGCTCAAGGACAGGCAGACACATGCATCTGACAGCCTGCCCTCCTCCTAGCTCGGCAGCATCCACAACTGCCTCCCACATGATGGACATACAGATGTACCCATCTTCCGTACTCGGAGCCAGCAGGTCCACAGAGGACCCACGTAGTGTCACACTTCCTCCACCCGCCCTGTGCCTCTGCTCGTCACCCCACACACAGCAAGTGCTTCAAATGGGGTTGGTGGGTACCTCACTGTTTCCTTACAGCCACCATTATCAGCCCCTCATGAAAAAGGAAGTGGGGCCGTGTGGTTCCCAGCACTCAGGAGGCAGAGGGGGAGGATCACTGTGAGTTCCATGGCAGTCTGGACTAGAGTGAGACCCTGCCTGGGGTACAGAGAGGGGGAAAGGAAGTGGGTGAGGCAGTAGGCCAGACTAGATGTTGACTGTAAACTAGATGGGGACAGATTTTAATCATGCATCACATTAAGTAAATGAAGGAGATCCAGCCTCCTACTGTGCCCGCTTCTCCCAACCCCAGGCTGAGGAAGAGGGCAGATATGGCAAGGGCTGATGCCTCCTGCTGGGTCAGCCTAGTCCCCTCCCCACAACCTTGCCTTTCCCTTCCTCTGCTCACTGCGCTTCAGGTTCCCATGGCAACCTCATCTTCAGCTCCAGGCAGGAGAGCTGGGAAAGCAGAAAGAGAAAGGGAGGGATGGAGGGAGAGATGAGAGAGGTCTACAGGGCATGGGGGCAGGGGAAGACATGAACGGCAAGAGAGTCCTCAATGAAAGAGAAGCTTATGGGGCCTGGGCAGGATCATTGTAGACAACTGAGGTGAAGAACACAGGTACTTGGGGTCGGTTCTAGAAGGGAGGACAGAGGAGGACCTGTACTATGCCCCTCCCCCAACATGGCAGGCTTTGAAGAGACCTCCAATTGATTTGACCTCCTTCCAGAAACCACTGCTAGAAATCCTACCTTTTCCTTCCCTCTCTGGCCTCGGGTTGAAGCTCCAGCCAGCCTCCCTTTACCCTCAGATCCCGGTGGGGAAGGAGACGTGCGTGTGCAGTGTCTGCACACTCATGTGGCTGGAACTCCAGGCCTACAACAGAGCCGAACATGGAATGGGGCGAATGGCCAGGCAGCAGATGCAGGCACAGAGCTGGGTCCAGCGCAGCTGCTCTTTGTCTTTTCCTGGGCCAGCCTGGGCTCAGCCCCTAGTTAATCATTCCCAGAGGGTGCAGAGGCCCTTCCACATGACTGTGGTGGCTCCAGAGGACAGAAGGGCATGGAGACAGCCTGACAGGACAGGAAACTGAAGGCTGGGTGAGAAGGGCCAAGAAAAGAACCTGGCACACACGGGGGTAAATACAGGGGAGTCATAGAGCTGGGTAGCTACTTGAGGAAACACCACAGGCTTACAAAGCAGCTTCTCCACACGCAGTCCTGCTCAGAACCTCTCTGCGGTCCCCATTTTACAGATGGAGAAGCTGAGGCTCAGTGTCCAGGACACGGACCTTGTAATCTACCTGCTGAGCCCCACAGTGGCCTGGCCAGCTGAAAGCAGGCTGCACTGAGGCCCCAGTCCAGCCCCAGCTCTTGGAGCTCTGAAAAGATGCGGTTGGCAGAATGACTAATGCTTCATCCTTCCAACCCAGCCCACTTCCCAGGCTGACCTTTGAGAGCCTCTCAAGCAGCCAGGAAATGACCTGAGGGATACAGAAGTGCCTCTGTCCCAAGAGAAGGCTTACTCCTACTTGGAACGACTCCAGGGCCAGGGGGATGCTGGGAAGCTGCAAGGTATCCTGGCTCCCAGGTAACAGGGACAGCCTCACTCTCCAGCTCTGCCGTGAGCTACACCCCAGCACAAAGACAGACGACAGATCCTGAAAGCCCAGCTCCCCATTTCTGATAGAACATCATCCTTCCAGGCTGGGACCCCCTTCAAAACCCACAGCTTTGTGTTCAAGGAGGAACAAAAATACATCAACAAAAACAAGGAGCTTTTGGTTTTACCAAAAGGGGAGGAAAAAAACCAAAAACCACCAGCTCTAACATCCTGCCTCGTTAGGGCAGCTGATTCCCAAAGCCCCTGCTGGGAACACTGCGGGGGGGGGGGGGGGGGGGGGGGGGGGGGGGGGGGGGGGGCTGGCTGCACTAACCCTGCACTAACCCTTCTCTTACCAAAGTCCCCCCAGGCCTAAGGAGCTGAAGTATTAAAAATAGTCAGTAACAAAGAGACATTGTTCGACTAGAAGGAAAAAATGAGCAGTCAAAAAAGATTAAGGACAGACCAGAGGAAGAACTTACCAGCCCTTAGGGATTACAGATAAAATGAAAAAGAACTCCAGTGAACTTTGAAAAGTACTTTACTCTGTTGGCAATACTTCAAGAGAAAAGATCCTGCCAAATTGAAAACACTGGGCCTTAGTTTCCTTATTGGTAAAATGGGGGTGTTAGAAGGACTAGTGATCCCTAAGGTTCCTTGCGGTGCTGACATCTCTGTGTGTAAGGGACATGGTGGTGAGAGAGGCCACAGGAAGCTGCACTGGGCCACCCTGACTGCCTGTTTCTGCTTGCCTCCCCCATCCCAAATAAACTACATACACCCCTCCCTCCTGTGCTGCCCCACCCCAGCTCCCTAAGACATGGGATTCAATTGTATTCCTTTTCCATTAAGAGGGACAGACTACTGGAGAGGAAGAAAACCCCAAGACCTAACACCTGCCCCGTCCCAACTTTGAGGCCAGCCTGGACTACATAGTAAGTCCCAGGCAAGCCTGGGCTACATATAGAGACGCTATTATTTATAAATAAATAAATAAATAGGGGGGATGGCTCCGTGATTAAATGAGCTTGCTGACAAAACCCGGGCTTGATTCCCCAGCACCCACATAAAGCTGGATGCACAGAATGGCGTGTGTACCTGGAGTTCATTTGCAGTGGTAAGAATTGCTGGCCCGCCCAGCCCTCGCCTCTTTCTGCTTGCCAATAAATACATTAAAAAAGAAAAAGAAACCCAGCAGGGTCTGGGGAGATGGCTCTACAGGCAGGTGGAGAGCATGAGGACCTGAGTTCCATCCCAGCACCCACATAAAAACCTGAGTAACCCCAGCACCGAGGCCAGAAGATGCCTGGGGCCCACTGGCCAGCCAGTTTACCCACAAAAACAGCTTGGGGTTCAGTGAGAGAGATTCGGCCTCAAGGAAATAAAGTGTGATAGAGGGAGACACCTGGCCTCTTCCTCCTCTGTAGGCATGTTTACCATACATACATACACTTCATGCACACACACACACCCCAAAAACAAACACACACTGGGTCGAGATCAATTTACTAGAATCTAGCGAGACACACCCCAAACCCACATGCAGTTTAGGACTAGAGAAAGGGCAGAGATTATACCCTCTAATGGGCCCCTCACTCCACAGCTCAGACAAATTGAAGGATGAACCTGTATATCTGCAGTTCATCTGAGGAGAAAGGTGCCAACTAAACCCGTCCTCCTTCCCTAGGCCACACTTGGTACCCCAGGATCTAGTTCCTCTAGCTTAGAGAGGTTCCCACAGAGGGCACGGTTTACCCCATCCCCACCCAAGCTCAGCCTCACCTCCAGAATCTGCAACCATTTCTATGGACACAGTAGGTTCGAATGAGCAGGGCTCAGAAGATCCAATTTATAAAATAGTCCAGGGCATAAATATTTCTCCAGCCAACAGAGCAGGTCCACCTCACCCACCTAGAAGCTTCAAGAAAAAACTGATGATGCTGGGCGTGGAGGTGCACGCCTTTAGTCCCAGCACTTGGGAAACAGTGGTGGGAGGATCACATGTGAGTTCAAGGCTAGCCTGGGACTACAGAGTGAGTTCGAGGTCAGCCTGGGCTAGAGTAAAGCCTTACCTCAGAAAAAAATAAAAATGAAAAATAAAGAGCTGATGAGCAAAGGTTTGGGGCTACTGTGCAAGCAAGAGTGTGGCTCTACCTAACCACAGCTACACCAGAGCAGCTGAGGTCCCACTGTGAGGAGCTGCAGTGGCTCAGTACCCGTGAGAGCTCCGGCGTGTGTTCACACTCCTGCTTTAACCCCAAACGAGTGTGGCAGGAAGACAAGCAGAAGCAGCCTTTTACAGTCACTTTCTAGCACTTGAAGCTCGGTCTTCAGAAAGACAGAAAAGGGCAAGAGAGACAGACAGCTTTGTCCTCTTCTCTCTTATCCCTTTTCCCCCATAAAATCCTAGCTACCCTTGGGCCCAGGGACTGGCAGTGCATGGAGGCCTCCATGCACATCAGACTCACACCCTTACTTACTGGGTGGCCCTGAACCCTGGCAAAATGTCAGGAGACGCCACCTGCTGCTGTGGCTCCTCCTACCCTAGGCTTGGTTGAGCAGGGGCGGTGCTGTGCAGAAGGAAGCTGGCCCTGTGGTCGGGAAGGGACGGGATGGGAAAAACTGTACCGAAAAGCCCCAGGATTCTGAAACTGAATGTCGCCAGAGGAGGGGACCAGAGGCAGACAGGAGGGAAGAAGGGAACACTAGGCACAGTGACTGGCACACAACTGGGACTCTAGTTTAGAGTCCAATATACCTAGGTAGGGGATGCCCAGTTCAGACTGTGTGCCCGTTCTCAATCCACACTCTAGCTGGTCACATGGGGCCCAGCAGACAGCTCCAGACAAGGAGGGAGCTGGCAGGGAGCAGCAGCCTTGGACTACGGGGCTGCTACAGCTACACTGAAGTACTCCTCCTCATCCAGATCCTTCCAGCAAGCACCCACTGGACCAGAGTTCAAAGGTCACCTGGCTGGAGAGACAAAGGGAGGGGTCAACCGGCTTCAATGTCTGGATGCCAGGAGAGGGACCCAAGATGCCAAGAGACAGGAGTGACTCCCTCACAGGTGGGAAGCAGCACCCAAGGAGTGAAACTTCATCTATGGCCTCTCCCAGATCCCCAGCTGTCGCTGGTCTCCCCAAGACCTGAGCTGGAAGGAACTCTGGCACTAGGCTAAGGACGTGAGGACAGAAAAAGTCTGACTGTTTCTCTAACTCTCCTGCTCACTGAATGATAGACTGATGGAGTCTTCAGAAGAGAGGAAAAGTATCGCCTTGGCTACTCACAGGGCTCCCCAATTCAGCCAGACTTCTCTTAGGAAATTGGATGCTCAAAGTTTGCCCCAAAGGAGGCTGGGAGTCTAGCTTGAGTAGTCCAGCAGCTAAGAGGTTAAGAAGTGCCAGGGCTTTTCTGAACCCCACCCTGCTCCCCAAAGGAGGGAGGAAGTGGCAGAGACTCAGGACTTGTGTGAGCCTTTAAGAATTCAAAGAATGTCCCATTTCCCTTGGGGCTAGGAGGGGCTGGTGGGGGGCAGGAGAGCAGTGGAAATCAGGACAAGAAGAGCCAGCAGAGCTGTGGCCCTTCCTCTACCCCAATCTGCCCAGTGCCTGTCCTTCAGAAGGAACAATGGTCACATTGTCTCTTGGGCCTGAGATTCTATCAGTGATTGGTTCCCCAGCACCTGGCACAGGTTGGCATACAGCAGCTGGCAGTGTTTAGTGAATGTTCAAACCTCCAAGGAGATGGAGCCATGGCATGAGGTGGGGATTGGGAATGACTACACAAAAGACAGCTTGCCCTCAAAGGGGCTCAGCTCCCATTTAAATAAGTCCCTAGCTTCCCTCCCTGGTGAACTTGGGCTGCCAAGAACCTCTTGAGAAAATTAAATAAAAACATGAAGCTAGGCGTGGTGGCACACACATTTAGTCCCAGAACTTGGGAGGCAGAGGGAGGAGGGAGGAACGTCATGAGTTCGAGGCTACCCTGAGGCTACATAGTGAATTCCAGGTAAGCCTGGGCTAAAGCAAGACCCTACCTTGAAGAAAAAAAATGAGTTGGGGTTGAAGAAATAGCTCAGCAGTTAAAGACACTTGCTTGCAAAGCCTGATGGATGGCCCGGGGTTCTATTCCCTAGTACCCACATAAAGCCAGATGCACTAAGGGCACATGAGTTCGTTTGCAGCAGAAAAAGCCCTGGCATGCTCATACTTTCTTTTTCTGTCACTCTCAAATAAATAAAAACATTTTTAAAGAGACTAAGAAATGGACATGCATGGTGGCTCACACCTTTAATCCCAGCACTTGGGAGGCAGAGGTAGGAGGATCACCGTGAGTTCAAGGCCACCCTGAGACTACATAGTGAATTCCAAGGTCAGCCTTGGCTAGAGTAAGACCTTACCTTGAAAAGAAAAAAAAAAAAAAAAAAAGAATCTAGCTGGACATAATGGTATTCAGGAGGTAGAGATGAGAGGATCAGGAGCTCAAGGCCAGCCTCACCTACAGAGCAAATTCTGAAGCTATCCTGGGATAAAGGAGACCCTGCCTCAACAAATAAATATGTACATAAATACATATATGCATAACACACATATAACAGCCAGGCATGGTGGCAAAAACCTATAATCCCAGGACTTGGGAAGCTTAGGTAGGAGGATCAGGAGGTCACCCTCAGATACATAGCAACTTCAAGGCCAGCCTGGGCTACATGAAACCTCAGAAAAAAAAAATACTGGATTCAAATCAGGTCTTCAATTTATTTCATTACTGACTGTGCCACATACTTGCAAACCCTGTGGCTCTACCTGGACCTGGTGGAATTCACACCTGCTACAATGAGGTTACCTTGGAGATCCAAGTTCAGGTGTTCTCTGAAGCTGCAGGGGACAGAATGAATGATGTCCCTTTAAGGAGACAGTAACCTTCCAGCAGACCAGGGAACAAGGGACAGAGCCTAAACTGGCTACACTGTATCCATGGCCTCCCTGCCAGGTAGAGAAAGGCGCTGCCCAGGCCAGCTCAGTTCATTTTCAAACAATGAACACCAGAAAAGCTGAAGCCAGTGTTCCACAGTCTTTAAGGAAAGAGCCACCAAGGTCCTAAAAAGTGCCCAGGAAGCTACGAACTTCTGTTACAAGGGGAGAGAACGAGAGCACATCCCTGAGCTCTGACACAGCACAGGACATGCTGCAACCCTTTGGAGCAGACAGTGGGATGGACACACACACACACACACCCGCCCTTTTCTGGTTTTACTGCCCAGAGCCTCCAGCTAGCCTAGCCAAGGTTCCTGAGAAAGTTCCCAAGCCTGTTTTCTCATTTGTAAAATGGGAACAATCCTAGGCCTCTGCTGGGAGGGCACAATGTGATCACAATGTATCAAGCAGGATATGAAAGTGCTGGCCATGTCATCTGAGCACTATCAAAAAGGAAAGAAGAACTTGAGGAGGCAAGGCGAGCCGCCTGCCAGCCTGTACCCCCAAGACTCACGCATTGCAGTAGGGCTTCTTCTCATAGCCTTTGTAGTTCTTCATGTTCAGTGTCATCTTGCAGGTCTCGCAATGGAAGCATGCTTTATGCCAGAACTGGGTGGAGACAGATGGAAAACACCCATCAGACACCAAGATTTCCAGAGGCAAGGGCACTCAAGAGGCTTTCCACTCTGGGGTCCCAGGCCCAAAGTTGTGGAAACCATCTGGTCAGCAGGGGCATCTCAGGTCACAGGCTCTGGATCCCCTCCCCACCCTGCCCCGCCCTGTCAGACCAGGAGAAAGGCTGGTCTGAAGGTAAAGCAGGTAGGGGGTAAAACTCACTTATGATGGAGTGATGGATGCAGCAGCCCCAGAAAGTCAGCCCCACCTTCCCCAGATCTCTCCAGCCCAGAGCTTTACAAGCCTCATTGCTTATGCAAAGCGGCACTCGGTTGCTAAGCAGCAGAACAGAAAAGGGGCAGCTCCTCCAGCCTCCAGGCCTGAAGGAGGCACACAGGCCCAGAACCAGGCACTCCTAGCTACACCCCTCCCCATCTGTACTCCCTCGTAACACCCCCCCCCCATAATGCTCCAGCTCTCTCTCACCTCCCTGGGAACCCCTGCCCAGAGGAGTGGGTAAGAGCTTTAGCTCTTGGAACCACACCCACACCCTATCCCCCCCACCTCTCCAACCCCAAGTGGACAAGGGTAAGAGAGCACCTCTGAGGGGAGCAGTGAAGAGCTATGGTCAAAGCCTTGCAGGTGGATTCCAACAGGTGGACATCACAGCTCCACACAGCTAGCTGTATGACCTTGGCAATGTCCTGCCCTACACCTGGGAGCACATTTATATTTCTATGACTGTGGAATATACATGGTAATACCTGTCCCTCCTGGGACTGTGGAGGGTTCACAAGACATCATTGCCAAGTCCTGAGCACATCACCTGGCACCTCTCAGGCCTCGATGTAGGTGCAGGACAATGGAGGCTCTATGTGGGGGGACAGGGGGCAGGCAGGCCCAAGCACAGCTCTAGTGCCTGTGTGTAAGACTGAGGGACAAGTAAGAATCCGGTAAATCCAATGGTCTAGAGTGAGCCATCAGGACCCATCAGGGTGGCCAATGGAGGGGACAGGGAAGGTGGAGAGAGGAGAAACTGCGATAAAAGTGATTTTTCCCCCCTCCCCCGCCTGGGAAAGGTTACTGCCCTTGGCAATCCATGCAAACGGGATAGAAATTCAGCCTAGTGGTCCAGGAAGAGGCCCCAGGATCCAGGATGACTGGTGAGCTGACTACTTGTCCCTGCCCCATTTTGTAGCAAAGGAAATATTCCTGACCACCAAGGGAGGTGGCCAGAGGCCAGGGAGGAACCCAGGGAGAACATGGAAGGTGCCAGAGCAGTAGGACTGGTTCTTGGCCACCTGTCAAGGAATTCCCTCAAGGCAATACTTTTTGGAAAAAAAAAAGAGGTGCTTCTGCGATATATGGAGGAGGGGAGAGAAGAAAGCAAGCATGGAAGTTGGGGCTCCACCTTCACCCCACCCACTCCAACTAAACGCCAGGGTAATTTCAGGGGACAATCACCCTCCAATGGGACACTTTCCCTGTCACGGAGAAATCTAACCGTGCATGTTAATAAGGAGATGGGAGAGCCAATTTTGGGGAAGAAGGCCAGCTGGAAGTCTGCAAGTAAAGGGCTGGCTGGTCTGAGTTTGGTCCCACCCCAACCTGGGTGCCTCAGCCCCCAACCCTTCACACAGTAAGTTTCAAACTCCTCATCACTGTTTAGGAAGGTGTATAACCCTAACATACAACACCCCCCACAGAAAACCAGAACAGGGTGGTCCTTCCCTCATGAGCCCCCAAAGTGACAGCCCTACTCCCTCCCCAATGACTGGGAGGCACTGGCAGACTGCCCAGCACTGTCACCAGCCAGTCTGCCTGCTGGCCTCAGCCTGCATGCCCCTGCCTGGGCCCCTGCCTCCCCCACCCCCGCAGGGGCCTGCCAGGAAAAACATTCCCCGGAATCCAGACCATGACCCACTTTCACACACACATGCAGGAATACACTGTCCTAGGGCTAGGGACCTCCAAGTCAGCCTCCTGATTGACTCAAGGGAGGCCAAGGGAAGAGAGACAGACATCTCACTTTTTAGCAGGCCCCCACTCTGGAGCCAAGCCCCCAGAGAAACAGGATCAAGTACATGAACTAGCACCCTGACCAGGGCCCTCCTGGCTGCCACCGGGAGGAAGGGAAGCCCCTGTACCAGGGAAGGGAAATTCATTCCCAATAGCAGCTCCCACCCTCACCGCAAGGGACCCCTGTTCCCTGCTAGATACATCAGTCTGGAGTAAGAGCTCTCAGAACAGCCTGAGAGCCTGCCAGGCTTGGTCTCCACATCTGTAAAGTGGGGTTGTAACCATTCTCCCCTCAGGCACTGCAGAGGAACCAGAAGCCCAAAGCAAGTTTACAGGACCCAAG
The DNA here is from genome assembly GCA_004024765.1 of Zapus hudsonius. Taxonomy (NCBI): domain Eukaryota; kingdom Metazoa; phylum Chordata; class Mammalia; order Rodentia; family Dipodidae; genus Zapus; species Zapus hudsonius. The sequence goes on along the minus strand of PVHP010010705.1, from coordinate 8,533 downwards.
TGCACTCCTGGGACCCAGGACTGAAGGAGCACAGCACCTAGAGGCATGCCAAAGAAAACAGCCCCAGATCCAGAGGGGAGAAGATACTCTGGAGGACCTGCCTGCACCACTCTATGGAAAACTGGCTCCTCAAAAAAGCCAACAGGCCAGCCCATGTCCCTTCATGGCTGTAGAGGAGTGTGCAACACGGCACCTTGCTCTCTGCACCCAAGGGTGGCCATGACTCAGGGCTGGAATATGAGGCTGTCCCCTCCCTTCCTGTTGCCCAGGGCTATGGTTAGTCCCTCTTCTAGGGGCAACACCAGCCCCACCCTGGCCCAGATCACCAACCTAGCTTAGGCCAGAACCTGAGCCAATGGCTTACAGACACAGGTATTTATGTCTCCACAAATCCTTCCTAGTGTTCCAGGTCTAAGGACCCGAGGCTTAGAGCATGACTCCAGACAAGGTCAAGAATAGATGGGAGCTGGGCGTGGTGGCGCACGCCTTTAATCCCAGCACTCCGGAGGCAGAGGTAGGAGGATTGCCATGAGTTCAAGGCCACCCTGAGACTACATAGTGAATTCCAGGTCAGCCTGGACTAGAGCGAGACCCTACCTCGAGGGGAAAAAAAAAAAAGAATAGATGGGAACTATTTTTAGAACAGAGTGTGTAAATAAAAATGCTTTTTAGGGCTGGAGAGATGGCTTAGCGGTTAAGGCACTTGTCTGGAAAGTCTGCTGGTCTAGGTTTGATTCCCAAGTACCCACATAAAGTTAGATGTACAAGATACCCCTAACTCGCTTGCTCGCTCGCTCACTCTCTCTCTCCTTGCAGATACATAACTTTGTTTGTTTTCTTCTTTAGGTTTTTAATATTGTTTGTTTTTTGCTTGTTTTTCAAGATAGAGTCTCGCTCTAGCGCAGACTGACCTGGAATTCACTATGTAGTCTCAGGGGTGCAGCCTCGAAATCTCTGTGATCCTCCTACCTCTGCCTCCCCAGTGCTGGGATTAAAGGCATGTGCCACCATGCCCAGATAAATAATTTTTAAAAATACTTTTGCAATTATTCCAGCAGAAGAGCTGAGCAGAAAGAACTTTGGAAGCCCAGCATGATAATTCCAGCATTTAGAAGGCTGACTAACACAGGGGTACTGCGTGTTAAAGGCCAGTGAGTTCCAGGCCACCCTAGGCTGAAAACAGAAAAAGAGAAAAAAAAAGAAAAGAACACCTCTGGCTAAAAGGTAGGGCGGTAGAACCTCTCTGAGCTGTTTACAGGGTTCATGGCTTATAGAAGCAGCCAAGGCTGATTTTCGAGGCTACTTGGTATACTGCCATTAAACAGTAGCTAGTATAAAAGAGTGGTCCTGAGGTGGCCGTGGGGCACCCCAAACTTCCATCCACAGTGGTACCGCAGCTGCAAGAACTTGGCCCACTTGAGAGAAGCCCTCAGCCATTTAGGACAAGGAGCCCTCTCTAATGGGACATTCCTGGGAAACTAGCTGCAGACCAAGCCCCTGACCTTCCTGACAGTCTACCAGTTTTCAGAAGCTGAGGGACAAAACATAAGCCAGCCAGGAGAGAAGGATGCAGTAAGCTTCTTCAGAGTAGGTCCCCAGGTGCAAAGTAGATACTCAATAAACATTTGTTGAATGAATGAGGTCACCCTCATTTCACTCTCAGTTCTAATCCCAGAAGTTCTCTGGGGAAAAAAGCCTCAACCTCCTTCCTCAAACACCATCAGCAGCACCAGAACACACTGGTACTACAGGTTGGAGGCAGGGTGGCCTTCAGTGGTGACCTATGCCTTTGGGAGATAGGGATCAGGGAGGAGAAAAGAGTTAACAGCTCAGAGATTGCAGTGAGGGATTGTGAATGGGAAGCCTTGGGAAACTGGGTGGTAACTGTGCCTAAGGGAAAGTCTCTTCCCCATTCTCAGGGCTCCAGTTCCAGGTGAGTGCTCTTAATGCCTGGAGGGGATAGGAGAAAGAGCTCTCTGCCTGATACTCCTGTCTTCCGGTTCAGTGCTGGGGGCAAGTTAGGGAGAGGGCTCTCCAGGGCTCTGTCCACTAGAGGGAGTTCTAAACCCTGGGAGGAATAACCCATCCTTGGGGCAATCCCTAACTAAATGTGCTCTTCCAGCTAGGGCACAGAACAAATGGGGAGGATATCTCACAAGATCCCTGTCCCCTTGACTCTGACACACAACACTCGAAGTTTTTACAAGCAGAAATGGTGAAGAACTGGAAAGAATGGGGAGGGGGGCACAGCCTTGACCACAGTCCCTGGGCAGGCAATTTAGTGGCATTGCGTACCTCCAAGGAAATGACATAATACCCATCTGATAAATAAGGAATACTGAGGCCCAGAGCCATTCAGAAAGCTTGGATCCAGGACCAAGTCTCCCACCTCCCAGGCTACCAATCAAAGCTTCTATCATATATTGCCTCTCCTCACTAATTTCTCTAGGCAAGAAAGGGAACCTGCCAGGATCGGCACATGCAGGTGCCAAAATCCCCAACACCAGGGAGGGCGAAGAGCTTCATGAAAGGATGACCGCAAAGTTCTCAAGGGTTTCTCCAACTAGAAGCTCCAAGCTCTATTCCTATGATCCAGACATCAGTAGTCGCTGGGCAGGTACCCTGAGGCTCACAAAAGGTCTACCTAGCCTCCTGCCGGCTTCAGCCCAGGGCTGATAATGAAACACTGCCAGCTCCCAGAAGCAAGTTCAAATGAGTTTCAGAACCTTAAACCCCATCTCCTGACCTGGTCTCTGGGAGGGGGGAGTTCAAAGGTTGCTAAGAGCCAACACCTTGGGGGAAGGGAAACAAATGAACTGTTCACATATCCTTTCCCCAACAAAACCTGAAAACCCGTTCTCCCCCCCCCCTTTTATGCATCCTCCACTGCCAGTTCAGACAGAAAAGAGGAAACACTAGCTTGGAGTAGTGGGTACAGTGCCCTGCAGAGGAGCCAAGAGGGGACACAGGGGCAGGGTGCCTTAGGAGAGCAGGATCCTACCCCAAACTAGACTAGAAACACCCAGTTCTACACTGCACCCCCCTCCAAAAGTGTAATGGCAACCAGATGAACGAGTCCAGCCAGGGCTGGGGACGCCTAAGGGCTCCCAGGGGGCAGCGGATTTCCAGAAGTCCACCCTCCCCTCCCCCCCAAATACCACCCGCTTTCCTCGGCTTCCCCAGAACCCGGCCAACCCCACCCTCCTTTGGAGAAACCTGCTTTGAAAAGTTAGCTCTTTGTTCTCCAAGCCAGTCTCCAGATCTCTGCGAAGCACCCCCCATACAAGCCCCCGACCCCGCCCGGATCTGGCTCGGCTGCCCAGCACCCGGAGTTGGCTGGAAATGTGAGGTGGGGGTTGGGAAGCTACGGAGGAGGTCTGCTGGTTCCCCCAAGCAAAGAACCAGCGAGGGGGACGCAGGCCGTTCAAAAAAGGGGGTCTCACAGTGGGGCTCGGGTCTCAATCACCCGAAGTCCCCCGCACCAGATGCGACAACTCGCTGACCGACGGCACCCGCCCCAGCCACCGGGCCAGGAAGCCCGGACACCCACGACCGGAGCGGCGGGTTTCGCGCCCCCCCAGGCCTCCGCCCCGCCCCCGCCGCCCCCTCCCCCAGCGCCCCGCGCTTCCGCCTACTTGGCGCTCGGCGCCGCGGGGAGAGGGAGCGGCCGTCTCCTCGGGTCCTCCGGGCCGTGGGGGGCGGGACTGCACCTCTAACCTCCCCCAGCACAGACACCGCGGGCCTGGCTTCCCGGTCCCCTCCGGCCCTCCCGGCTCCCGGGCAAGAGCCCACCCTTCTCCAGCAGCGGCTGTCCGCCGTCTCGCCCTGGATCTCCGGGCTTCCAGACTGGGGTCTGTCCCCGCACCCCAAGACACCGCCCGCGCCTCTTCCTCGCTCTGGAGACCGCAGGGGAGAACCGGCGAAGACCCAGCCCCTCTCGCCTCCCCCGACCCGGTGCCTAGACAGACGCGTCCCCCGGCCTCGGAGCTCACCTTATCCAGACAGTTCACCTTCTCCGTGGGGTACACGATCTTGCCGCACCGGGCGCAGTTGGGGTTCATGGCTCCGGTGGGGGAAAGACTGGGGCGGGGACGCCCGAGCTCGCGCGCCTTCTCTTTGCCTGGGAGAGCCGGGCGGGAGGCGGCCGCGGCTGCGACCGTGCAGGCAGGCGGCGGCGACGGCGGCTGGAACTGGGGAACTGGCCTCCGCCTCCGCCCTCCTTCCCCTAATAAACACGGCGGGGAGGAGGGGCTGCACCGGGGCGGGGACGCGCCTCGGGCGCGGGCAGGGGCGCGCGCGCCACGCGGGGCTGCGCGGGGGCGGGTTCCGGGGAGGACGCGAGGCTGGGGTGCCGGTGCCCCTGAGCTCCCCCTGCGGAGCGCCGCCTTGGCCCCCGGCGCCTCCCGCGCTGGAGACCGCACCGAGCGCGGCTGATCGCACGTCTGAGACGCCCAAGCTCCGGGGAGCGGGCGCAAGACCCCTCGCGCCCGTCGAGGGTACGGTCGGCACCCTGCCGTTCGCTGGAGTAGAGATGCACCAGCCTCGGGGACTTTCCTGCCGACACCCCGCCAGAACCTGCGGGGAAGCCCTCTGCCCCGCCCCCAGCTCCCTTCCCGCCCATAGCCTAGCCCACGTTTGCAGAGCGGAGCCTGTCCCTTCCCTTGCGGTTCACGACCACCGCGCTAGTTCTCCCCCTCGGTGCCTCGGCGGTGCAGCTGTCCCCGGGGTCCCTCCAATCCAGGCATCTTCTGCTTTTCCTTTGGCCTCCTTCATTCCTTTCTCCTACCTCCTGTCCTATGCATGTAGGAGCTACAACCGTGTTAGTGAAGAGAGTTTGTTCCAGGGATGTGGCGGCGCGGGGGTATAGCTCAGTGGTAGAGCATTTGACTGCAGATCAAGAGGTCCCTGGTTCAAATCCGGGTGCCCCCTCGCTGACTTTTCCTCGTCCGTCATTTGTATGATCAATCCGCTTTTCTCATCTCTCTCACTTTTAACGTACCGTCCTCGGGCTAAGGAAAACAAGTCTTTTTCCATCCTTAACAGAAAGCTTTCAGTTTTGCTTTGTACCCAGCAGAAAGGAGGTGCGGTACGCTCACCATCAGGTATAAAAGCTGCACCTCGTCTTTACTGACCCCAGAGAGGTGGGGATTTCTGCCCTCTGCTACCTTGCGTGTATCGGGTGGTTCCTGACGCAGAGTTCCCGAGCCAGGATGACTCCCCCAGCTTGTCTTTCCCACAGGGGGGAAGAGAGGGAAACCCACGGACAGAGCCCTACAACATTGTCAGTTTTCTTGTCCGATTTTTGCTGTGCTCGACTTCATTACGAGTCATTACTGTGTTCACCCCTCCCTCTTGCTCATGACCCAGAGCCAACGCACTTTGAGGTTACAGCCATTCGCCCATTCGAATGCACACGAATAAAAAGATCCCAATGAGAAAGGATATAAATGAACGGAGGGTTTTGCTAAAATATGCCTAGTTTCTGATTCTGTCTCTGAGAATTGGCTTTCCGAACAATTTCTCCACATGATTCAGGCAGGCAACCAAGAACCTTCAACATCACTAGACTATGACTATAGTTTCAGGTTTCAAATCCTAAAAATGGTGACAGATATCTGTTGGTTGAGTAACTGGTGGTTGGGCTGGAGGAAAACCATTAAGTGTGAAGAGAAGCAAGGGCGTCCCCCTCAGCAAGGTTTTGCCCAAAAAAAGGAAAAATAATGGAGACAGGGAGAAATATGTTGCCTGGGTCAAGGGGCAGCTGTGATATTTTAAACCAGGAATCTGGTTGTGTCATCCCTTGGGACCCCAGGGAAATACTCTCATGCATTTTTCCCCAGATCCCATTCCTGTGAGCTGCCGGACTGGATAGGGAGATAGAGCAGAGCTGCCGGGCAAAGCCCAGAAACAGCTAACCAGTGTTTCTCCTTTTCCCAGAACCCAGGCCTTGAACTTGACACCTATACTTTGTCAAACTAAAGCCCTGACTTTGAGCTAATATAAACTAGGAAAGAACTAGGAAAGTATTTTTATATATCATGCCTTCTTAAACTAGGCACATAGAAACCTTCTGAACCTGCATTCATCCTTAGTCTAGGGAAAATAATACTTTGACCTACAGTGTTTTTTTACCCAAAACCCAGCTGGCTGATGAGAATGACTCAATGCTCAGAGCATTCATTCTACCTTTGGTAGCTGGATATCTTCACCTGTGAGATATTGATACTTCTACTGAACAGGAAATTTGGCTGTTTGGAAATTTTGGATTCAGAAATAATGCCTGAATATCTGTGAAAAATATGGTTGTACAAGGGGGCACCCGGATTTGAACCGGGGACCTCTTGATCTGCAGTCAAATGCTCTACCACTGAGCTATACCCCCTCTGGCGGCAGGAGCCTTGTATATTCTCTGTCCAGAGACAGCACAGGTTTTTGTACTGAAAATTGTTCATTTGTTCGAAACTACTATCGTTTTGCTAAATGACACTGGATTTACCGATAAGGAGACACAAGTTACAAAACAGTGTTGGCAGTTTGAAAACATAAATTCAGGTAATTCAATATTTTATCTACAACCCCAATCATTTCTTTTCCTCTTTTTCTTTACCACTCACGGTGATCCTCCTACCTCCGCCTTTCAAATGCTTGGATTATGTGTGTGGTTCTCCTCCTGAATTTTTCCCTTGCCCTCTCCAGAATACAAATGCTACTTCAAATGGCACATCCACAAAGAGGCCTTCCCAGCTAAAGCACTTGAATGGTCACCATGTATTTCTCTCTAGGGACACACTTTCAATCAAAAGATGCAAAGGAGTTTGCTGAGTTCACAATGTACTGGGGACAGACGAGAAATAAATTCCCAACTGAATTAACAAAAATGCTCAATAGTGATAAGAGAAATTATTAATTTTTTTAAAAAAGGGGGGCTGGAAAGATGGCTCAGCTGTTAAAGGTGAATGTTTGCAGTGCCTGCTGGCCCCAGTCCAATTCCCCAGCCATCAGAGCTGGATGAACATTTGTTTGCAGTGGCAAGAGACCCTGATGTATACACACACACACACACTTAAGTGAGAAAAAAAAAAAAAAGCAGGCACGGTGCTCACACCTTTAATCTCATCCTTTGGAAGGCTGAGTTAGGAGGATTACCATGATTTCAAGGCCAGCCTGGTTATAAAGTGAGTTCTTCCAGACTTGCCTTTAATTTAAACAAAAATTTTTAAAGCACACCTGAAGCGGTAGCATATGCCTGTAATACTAACAATCAAGAGGGCTGAGGCAGAAAGATTAAGAGTTCAAGAACAGCCTCTGCTATATAGTAAAACTTCCCCAATGAATAAACAGTACAAGCAAGACAGTCTATGCATGTGGGGCATGGTGGCACACACCTTTAATCCCAATATTCCATTGAAAAGCAGAGGTAAGAGGATCACCATGAGTTCAAGGCCACCCTGAGACTGTAAAATGAATTCCAGGTCAGCCTGGGCTATAGTGAGACCCTGCCTCAAAAAAACAAAAAACAAACAAAACAAAAAAGATATTCAAAGGAGGTATTAGTGGGCTACTTCAATTTGGATGGCCATGGAAGGACTTTTTTCCCCTTTACTCAGTTGGTGGGGATCAGCTCAGGGTCTTAGTCATGGGGGAAAACACTTTATATCTCCAGATGTAATCTGACAGTTGAGACCTAAGTGACATCTAGAAGGCAGACCTGCAGCCATCTATGGAGCTCAAAGGAAAGGACCACTGCAGAGACCCTAAACATGGAGGAAGTGGGCCAAGGGAGAGGAGACTCTTGTGGGTTGAGGGGAAAAGGTTGGATTTTGTTTCAAATAGATGAAAAACCACCACACAGTTTTAGGAGTCTAAATTACCATTTGGATTAACATAGGGGAGATTTACAGGGGGTTCAAGTGTGGACCCAGACAAAACATATCACATAATGGGTTGTTTTTCCACATGCAATTTTTTTGTTTTGTTTTAATTTTTTTAAATATTTTATTTATTCATTTTCAAGCAGAGAGAGAGAGAGAACACCAGGGCCACCACCTTGTGGGTCTGGCTTATGTGGGTCCTGGTGAATTGAACCTGGGGCCTTAGGCACTAGAGGCAAGTACCTTAACCACTGAGCCATCTCTCCAGCCCTGTTTTATTTTTCAATTGAGGTAAGATCTTGCTCTGGCCCAGGCTGACCTGGAATTCACTATGTAATCTCAGGGTGGCCTCAGACTCATGGCAATCCTCCTACTTCTGCCTCTCAAAGGCTGGGATTAAGATGAGCATCACCATGCCCAGTTTTCTTTTTTAATATATAAGTTATTTGCAAATAGAGATACAGAAAGAGATGAGAGACAGAATGAGAATGGGCACACAAGGGCCCAGTGCCACTACAAATGAACTCTATAGACACATGTATCATCACTTTGTGCATCTGGCTTTATTTGGGTACTGGAGAATAAACCCAGGCCTTCAGGCTTTACACACAAGCGCCTTTGACCACTGAGTCATCTCTCCAGCCTCACCATGCGATTTTTTT